>APFE031574622.1:1986-12877 GCA_000404065.3 Pinus taeda | reverse complement strand
ACTTAGCCATACTACCTCCCAGGACAATTCAATTTTCTTCTCGGAAATAGGTAAAAAATAATGATAATCATAATGAGTACCTTTTGGAAGACGTCAGTTTTGGTATTTTTGTAGAATCCAATCAAAATTGCAATACACATAATTAAATTTAGAAAAACATATCTATACTTTGTTAATTTTAGTGCATCGAGGAATAATGTGGAAAAAATCATATTGTTTTATAAAATCTGAGATACATAAAATTAATGTTGTGAAAGCATAAGCATAATAGAAATGGGCTTGACACACAAAAATTAAGGCCTGAAGTGATCTAAAAAATATAGGCCATTATCATACCATATAATGCGATAATTATGAGTACTCATCAATATCATTACCAGATATTGAATCCCATAAAATGCTCTTTTGGTCAATGTCAATAGTCAAAATATCATGTGCATAATACAACATTTTTTATATTCCGTTTTCATGGAATTTAATTTGAATGAGCTACACTTGATTCACCTTTATCTTCACTATGTTTAGCCACTTTAAGTATATATAAGTTATAGTTAATATGCTAAGTATCAAAATTGGTGTGTACTATGAATTTTATGAGTTACAATGTCTTTATGGTGACACTGTACTAGGGGGCATAGTTTCAAGAATTCACTATGTTAAAGATCATAGTGCACTATAGTTTACCTAACTTTAGAGTTAGTATATTAAGGATTATAAAGTAATCAATGTCACTTTTTTAATGGTAATAGTGGTTAGAGGTCGCATTGTGGAAGACTTTGTAATTCTCTAAGAGTACTAGTGATCACCCTAAATTAGGGGTTATATGGGTTATGGGACTTCTCAATTTTTTGGCATTCATAATGGCTTTTGTTTAAGGAACACATATTGCATTAGATATTATAGTGGTCATAGTGGTGAAAGGGAAGATAAATAATTATTGGAGTTAATGTATAGTCAAATGAATAGGAATATCTAATGAAACATTTATTATAATTAGTGATTTCAAAGATAAATATATTAATATATGTATTTTAAAATCAAAATATTATTGGAAAATGGAGTGGATACTTCCATATGATTTCCCTCATTGTTTTAATCATACAACTAATGGACCGTACTCAAACACATAATATCTAGGGTTTTTCAAAGGTCTAGGGTTTGCAAATTCTTTAAAATATTGTTAAAAAAAAATATCCATACATTTGAGATAAATTAATTTATTATTAAGTGCATTCAAATTTTCTAGTCAAAACTTAGAAAAAATTAAATTAATTATCTTTATACTTAATTAAAAGAATATTAATTCTATATGACTCTATTATTTATTAAAGAATTAATATTATTAATGCTATGAGTTTTAATAGGGATCTTGCTATTATTTTTTTTTTTTTTTTTTTTTAACAATATCTTTAAATTTATCTGAACAATTTGTATATAGCAAAAATAGTAATTATAATTACGACTCATTTCTACTTGCTTATTCATAATTATGTGAATTCATTCTCATTATTGGAGACTTTATTGAGATGATGTGTAGATAATGTTTCAGATAACGTACATGGTTTAGGCCGCTTATATACAGATTCACCTATTAAATTTATGTGTTAACTTTGTACATTTTCTGTGCACTTTCATGAAAGCAATTCAATTTTGTTTTTTAATTTTACCAACACTTTTTTAAAGTTTTTTTTTTTCCACAATCATTTTTGCTTTTTTAAATTAAATATTTTTTATTTTTATTTTTGAAGCATTCCAAAATGCAATTAGCATTATCCTTTCTAAATTTAAGTGTTAAGTTTTTGTGTTTCAAAAATCTAATTAATATTTCTTAAATTCAAGAAGTGGATTGGGTTTAGAGCTCATATATATAATCAAGAATGTAAATTATTTTCTTCTTTCTAAATATAGTTGTTGTCTTTTTGTTTTTCTGAGCTTTGAAGAATGTAATTAATATTTGCTAAATTTAACGGTTGGATGTGTCTTTTTGCATTTCTAAACTTTCAAGAATGTGATACAATTATAAAACATAAGGAAATAATTTCTAAATTTGAATATCTACGACTAGCACATAAGGAAATAATTTCTAAATTTGAATATCTACGACTAGCCTTAGAAGGATGGTATAGTGAGTGTTTGATAAGAAAATTCTAAAAATAGTCTCAACAAAAGTATTAAGAAAACATGATATAAAAAAACCCATAAATAATAAAAAATCATGCGAAACACTATCTTTCCACCAATCAAAATCAAACTCATAGTCTTTATTGCTTAACCTCGTTAGAAAGCCTTGCGGACTCATCTCCCTATTAGAAAACCAAAAAAATGAAATATTAAGCAACCGTACCGGACGATCTCTCATTGGGAAGCTCGTCATATAAGAAGGACGAATGACACGCCAGAATTTAATGTGCGCATGAATAGTTGTAACAAGTCAAATGATTTATATAACACGAGAAGTCTTACAATTATTTGGAAAGATTTGTGATAGCACATTTTTTCTCCATTATATTATAACAGGTCAAAGGATTAAATGAGGCACACGTAATGCTAGTAGTGGCTGCTTGGAGTTCATCCAACATTTAAACGAATTTATGCCAATTAAAATTCATCGAACCTTCAAACGAATTTATGCCCAGTAGTGGGGTGTAGTTTGTTATCTGGGTGTAGTTTGTTATCTGGCATATGCGTGTAGTTTGTTATAAACTCTGACAAGAAACCGACATATGTGCGTTCGCGTTCGTTATAGTTCAATTTTGTTATAATTAAGCCGTAAGGCGTTCCCTCTGAGATAAACTTTCATGTGGTCTGTGCTGTCATCGTTATCATCCGTCTGATTTGTTGCTAGACGATTCGAATAATTGATACAATTGGATCAAACTACCCAACGATTGCCATACTCAAGGAACCATTGTTTCTCTGTCATCTTCGGCAACTGCAGAAACATGTCAGAAATCGAGGTGAAGGTGGAGCGTTACGGCCGTGGAGGGTTATGGCCGTGGAGGGTTATGAGCGTTAATGGGGGCTTTAAATTTCCGCTGCTAGAATTGTGTTTTGGACTGGTTTCTTGTTTAAGCATTGGGGTTTCTGTTGTTTTTGGGAAAATTCTGGCTGAAATTGAAGAATTCTGGAGGTATGGGCAGGGGAGAAATTGCCTACTTAATAAGCAATTGAAATCTCAAGTTTCTCGTTTTCTTGGGTGTGCTTCGTTTACGGTTCAGATATGTTTTGGCTAAAGGCTTAGGAATTCGTTTTCATTTCTATGGTATGAATGCTGACACTTATTTATGAATATGCTTACTGTGAATGCTGTGAGAGTTGGTCGCTTCTTGGATTTCTAGTGCAGGAAAGGGGCATCGGTATTCATGTCACTGGAGTATAGACATGGATGTTGCTCTCAATGAGCTCTCTGTTGATCTCTGTAATTGCAATCTGAATATGCACTATACGGTTTCCTTTGAAAAGTAGAAGGCACGATCCCAAGTCTATCTGCAATAATTGGGCAGACTGATGGAGAAGGCGTTGGATACTACTGGACTTCTTGCTGAACATCTGAATTTGTAAGGAGTGTGATTTGGTAGGAGATTGGTACAGCACGAGGTGACAATTTGGGGCAATTGCTGGTATTTTTTTCTTTCCTTTCTGTTTAGAGATTCCTGGTCAGTGGTATGTTTTCGCTGGATCAGCTAATACAGTGCTTCCCCCTTATTTCTTAAATCATTTGAATCCACTGGCACTTCTGATCACTTGCATTTCTTATACGGTTGCATTGATGATGTAAAATATGTACATAATTGTATAGCAAAGTCAATGGAGTTGGCCTCTGGATTATCATAGTTCATTGTTTGTGATCGACTTGACTGGGGGTTGGCCTCTGTATAGCTCTGTATCCTCTGTTTCTTTATCAGCCCATAATAATAAAAGTTTATTACAAATGTGTGTGGTGGTTGTTTGTGCTATTGTTCTTTGTATTATGTTTGGCACTTTTTATGAAGTAACCGCGATGATGATACTTCAGGTATTTCGTGGCAATGTTGATTTGCTCTGTCTGATTTATAAGATTTTTGTCGTTATTTCACGGGAGGTTGCTATGCGCTGTATCATCTCCAAGTGCATCCGAGGATAGTTAACAACAAATCATGAACTCCTATGGAGAATGAAGGGAGTTGAACATGTAATACACAAGCATATAACCAGAATAAAAATGAGTTTAAAGAAAAACCTCGTTGGTAGCAAATATGAGAGTGATTTTGGATCCAGCTACCTTGAAAATTGGTCAAGTGAAGACAGATTGACAAAAAAGATGAATTTAATGAATTTGAACTCATGGCTATCCCGTTTCTGGTTACGGGATTTGTACTCCAAGTTCTAATGGAAACTGGGTCACTTTTCCCACATTGTATATTATCTCAGCGTGAAAGGATTTAATCACACCGCACTTCTGTGTGAAATGTATTCCAGAAAACATTCGATTTTTGTAACAAATTCACATGCAATTTTTTTTTATAGATATTAAATAATAAATTTAAGATGAACTATCTATCTGTCGCCATAAAGTAGATTATTAGATTTGCAGTGTCTCTCCTGTAAAAATTAACTACATTTAAACCAAAGCACTCTGTTTTAGCTTCAAAAGAAACACTCAAAGCATATCATAAACAAAGATGTAACTCAAATAAAATATTGCAAAATGTGCAACTCTGATATTAAGAGGAGGTGCACCATTTGGTAATCTACTTCCCTCATTTGAAAATATTTCAATGGAATCAGATTGCTTCCCCAATTGGCAATCTATATTTAGTTGTCTCAAGAACATATGCAACATTGAGTATAAAAATGATCTGATAAATTCTCAATTGAACATACAAGAATTTCACTCCCAAAATTCTTATGACGTGCAACCAACTTACTTCCTCCAAATTTAAGGTCATCCAACCATGAAATTGAAAAGGTTCTGTTCTTTTAACATCACATATTAACATTACTCCAAAACATTTATTACTGGTCAGTAACCCTAAGACTAGGATTCCCGGTGCATTCAAATTTGATCCTTTTTAAATTTTAATCAGCTTAGTGTGAGTTTTGTTGATGATATTTTATGAATTCAGTGTATGCGACTGGAACTCTGCACCAACGACCGTGTTGGGCTTCTGTCGGAGGTGACTCGCATATTTAGAGAAAATGGGATGTCAGTTACAAAAGCAGAGGTGTCAACGCGGGGTGATAAGGTAGCTGATGTGTTCTATGTGACTGATACAGCTGGAAACCCCGTTGATGCCAAGACAGTAGAAGTTGTTTGCCAAGAAATTGAACTAACAATCTTGCAAGTAAAAGACGACTGTATGCATACAAAATCTCCTCCAAGGGAACCTGCCATCCGATTCTCCCTTGGTGATCTCTTCAAATCAAAGTCAGAGCACTTTCTGTACAGTCTTGGATTGATAAAATCCTATTCTTAGATGTTGTATTTTGGGGCTATTGCAATGGAATTAAGTAATTGCCTTTGAAGGTTGTATGTATGGACGATGGTTCTCTAAAAACCATCGTCGTTCATCTGTTTTCCACTGTGACAATTACCTTGCTAAAGACAGAAATTGGGTACAGCAATGCCAGGATCTGGAAAGCACAATACCACTGGGATTTGCCAAATATGATTTGTTGATCATCGAACAGAAGACCAGCAATGGAGAACTATTCACCACACTGGCCGAACATGCCCCTGTCATTTGATGACCCAGGAATTGCGAAATTGACCTCATCATAGAGAAGTGTGCAAAATTGGTAGAACTAAAAGAAGACAGCGCTAATTACAGTGGTGGTAGGAGAAAGGAACTAAATCCACCTAATCTAGAATTGCTTATACAAGTTGTACAAATTACAAGCTGATAAATAGTCTTTGTTCTATAGAATGACAACTCTTCAAACTACACAGGTAAAGACCATTGATGAATCACAATGTTAACATAGATTCTTAGCACTTCTTGGCCTTGTAGGAAGTAAAATACTCCTTTTAGCCATTGGAGGTTTCCTTTGAAAAGTACAAGGCACGATCCCAAGTCTATCTACAAGAATTGGGCAGACTGATGGAGAAGGCGTTGGATACTACTGGACTTCTTGCTGAACATCTGAATTTGAAAGGAGTGTGATTTGGTAGGAGATTGGTATAGCAGGAGGTGACAATTTGGGGCAATTGCTGGTATTTTTTTCTTTCCTTCACCGAATAGGAACTGCACCCCACCTTTCTGTTTAGAGATTCCTGGTCAGTGGTATGTTTTCGCTGGATCAGCTAATACACTGCTTCCCCCTTATTTCTTAAATCATTTGAATCCACTGGCACTTCTGATCACTTGCATTTCTTATACCGTTGCATTGATGATGTAAAATATGTAAATAATTGTATAGCAAAGTCAATGGAGTTGGCCTCTGGATGATCATAGTTCATTGTTTGTGATCGACTTGACTGTGGGTTGGCCTCTGTATAGCTATGTATCCTCTGTTTCTTTATCAGCCCATAATAATAAAAGTTTATTACAAATGTGTGTGGTGCTTGTTTGCGCTATTGTTCTGTATTATGTTTGGCACTTTTTATGAAGTAACAGCGATGATGATACTTCAGGTATTTCGTGGAAATGTTGATTTGCTCTGTCTGATTTATAAGATTTTTGTCGTTATTTCACGGGAGGTTGCTATGCGGTGTATGATCTCCAGGTGCAGCCGAGGATAGTTAACAACAAATCATGAACTCCTATGGAGAATGAGCTTTCAAAGGATCTAAAGAAAGTGAATTCTCAAGGAATTTATGTCTTATCTTTAAAACTAGGGTTTTAAGTATATCACAATGTTCTTTAAATATCCTCAAGTCAATGGTAATGGTTGTTAGAGAGCCGTGGACTTACAGGAACGAAGAATAATGAATTTCAAGAAAATGTTGTGTTCAAAGATATTTTTACAGTGTTGAAGTACAAGTAAGTATTGCCTGACATAAAATGGATAATTAAATAATTTTAATGGTAAAACAATCGGTATGATTTATATATGGCTTAAAATTAAAATTAAAAGTAACTCATCTAAAATAGGAAAAACAATCAACATTAATCATATTAAATGCATTTGGATTTTCATCTAAGATACTTTGATCTGCAAAGCTTGGGGATCTATCTTAAATACTTGTTAAAAGACAACATCCCACCCACAAATAACTTTTCATTTTATTAGAATGAACAATTTGTAGGCATTTTCCAATTTGTAACTTTCATGGACAACCTTCAAGCAACAAAATTTGTTACAATTAGATGATTTATTAAATAAAGAACAAAGCTTCTACATGTATGATTTTTCTTTTTGCAATCATGACTCCCATCATGACCTTCCAAATTTCGGCATTCCTCTAATTCATTTCCTTGGTGTGATTCAAGAGAGCAATATGTGCACTTTTCATCGCAAGAATGGTTACCCATACAAGAGTGATCAGAGGAATGGCCCTTCTGTAGAACACATCGCCAAAAACATACAGAACATTTACAAACACATACAGAGAGTCCCTGTTTGAGTTCTGCAAGTGATAAAATTGCCTCCAGATGCAACTTTTGTAGGACTCGAAGGACTACTTTGATCCATTGCTGACAAAAGGTTCCACCAAACAGGGGAATAAGGATAGTGATCAATCATCAATTATTAGATGAACAAATGCTTTCAGCGAGCTTCAAATAAAGTAGCTCAAACTGATGAACATACCTGGTGAGGATCATGTGGGTTTTCCAGTGCAAGCACTGCAACATCACCATGAGCAGCCAAGAAAAACTCTAGGTTGGCTTCACAATGGATCTTAACTGTATGTCCTTGTGGCATGCTAGCACATACTACTTGACACAGCATTACCATTTAAAATAAGCATAATTGTCCAAAAGACATAGCTGGCACAAATGCCGCTTGAATGAAAATAACACTGAAGCACAATTCCCTTTCTAAAATCTAATTTCTGCATCCATCTAATAAAAGTGGCATCATATAGAATGTTTCAAGATAGGTCTGAAATTAGCTAAGTAATTGGACTGTTGAGAGGCCATGATGGATGAAAGTTGTATATATTATTATTTTCCAACGACCACGGAGCTAACTGAAATCCTTTTTTATATGATTTGTGACACAAGTAGAGTTAGTCAATATTACCATACTAGGAGTAATGAGCAAGGGATGTCTCTGTGTACGATGTTGCCATGGAATATAATACTCATAGGAACAGTGTGGGCTGGAGGACAATATAGAGCTCCTTCATGGGCCCAAGCATTTGTTTTCACCTCCTTGTCAACCACCTGTGGCTTCTCTGCATCATAAGGAATATATCCTAGCAAGGATTCAGTTCATCACAATGTGATATGGTTTAAGGTCTTCATATTTCTAGGAAAATACATTAGAATGTTCTTTGAAAAGATTAACATACCTCTCTTTAAAATTTTGTATATCAATATGGATACCTAGTTGTTGTTTGCGTGAATTCATTTGTTTAACTTCACCTTCAACTAGGCAATCTTTAAGGTATCTAAACAAGTTCAATGGATATTTATGACTACTGAAATTCTATTTCATAGCCACTTTAACCCCCGAATAGGGTTTTCGGCATGGCTACCTCAATTGAAACTCATTATCATCGACCCTTTCTTTCAAAAAAGCCCATTCACATTTCAATATTCTTCTAGACACTATGCCTTACAGCATTCCCTTTGCAACATTAGGTGCAAATGCTAGTTTATGCCTAGTGTTCATTGAACCTTTCAAACGAATTTATGCCGAGTAGTGGGAGCGCATATTTTGTTATAAACTCTGACAAGAAAGCGGCATATTCTAGTTTTACAATGTCCAGGACTATTCACCTTCGTTATCTGACAAAAACAACGTACTACTGGTCTCCAGTATGCTACTCGTCTCCGGTATGTATGGCAACCTACTACACTCTGGTCTCTCATCTCCGGTATGTATGACCGCATGTAAAACAGAACCACCATGCTAAAATTTGTTATATTAAAAAAAAAAATTATTACGCTTGTGATATATTAGGGAAATCATTAAAATTGGGAGTCGAAGAAATCTTTAAAGGGCGTGGGAAGTACATATAACCATCCAAGAAAGAGGAGAAATCGCTATATAAATATATATATCTCCATTCTTATTATTTTGCTGTGTTTTGGCCCTCTTCATTCTATGTTAGATTGGCACATGTGTACTTGGATGTGGTTGGTTTGAGTCTGAGTGAGCTAGTAAGTTTGTGGTTTGAGCTTTTTTCGGTTAGCATGGTCTGTGTGAGAATTTACCACTTTTGAGTGAATTTACCATTTTTGAGTTTATGGAGATAAATAAATGTATCCATGGATATTATCTAATTACATTTATATAGTATGATTTTAAGTTTTAACCATGTTATGATTCTTTTTTACCAATTTGATTGCAAATGTTGCAGTTTAACTGTGTTCGGTGTTCATGTCATATCATATGTTGCACGGAATGGTAACGTTGATTCTTTGGATGAGCTCAATGAAAGAGAGGAGAGACTAGACTTCAATATAATGTAAACCTGTCAACGTCCTTCACAACAACTTCAAGCTACTGATTCAAGAGTTTCCCAAAAACAGTTCTTTGAATTGCCATGAATCTTCCATGTCTACTAAATTTATTAATTTAGGAATAATAGTTTCCAAAACAACTTTTAATAATTGAACTATTTCCCAAAAAATTCACCAATATGTCATAATTTAATAAAATTTTTAAGTGATTATCGTATCTTTATCTAATTAACTCTTTTATTGTTCTCTATCCATGTTGAATTAACACTTTATTGGTTTCATGCTAGTTTAATCTATCCATCACGCATAACCGACTGACCTTTTATTGTTCTTTATCCATGTTCAATTAATTTTTTATTGGTTTCATACTAGTTTACTCAATCCATAATGCATAATACGCTGATCTTTGCTTGTGGAATTTTGTTGAATTAAAAGTTGTTTTTATTTCCATCAACTTTACCCGGCCATTTAATTAGTTGATTGAGTGGGCGACACAAATTTTCCATCAATTTAGCTCGCCTGAGTTTTTTGAAAGATAAAGCTTACCTTTATTCGTAATTTAAATCTCCTCTTCTATGCAACTTAATTACAATTAGTTTTATAAAGTTAAAAGTGCTTGTTTATTAAAATTAGTTTTATAAATTTAAAAGCTAATTACAAGATATGAAATATTATTAAGGTCCATTTCAAATTAGTGTTGTAATATATTAAACTAGACATATCAAATCTTGTCTACAACGTGAGTGTATAAATCCTCTTGTACAAATAAACTCACTTAACTTTGACTAAATTTGTCCATAATACTCGAAGTTAAATCTTGTTGTACACCGTGGCCCTATAAATCTCATTGTACTCGATTAGATATGCGAGAAGGACCTTAAATGTCTCATCCACAAGAAGCTGAAGCACGATTCTCTACCCTGGGAGGGCATCTTCTCCTCCTAATTCCTTTTTGTGATGGATAATGTTTATGGATAATTCTTTTTGCAAATATGGATAGAATTTATGGATAATTTTTCTAGCACATTTGAAATTATGAGCACTTGTTTCGAAGTCTTGTTTATGTTTATGTATACTTTTTTCACACATTTTAAATTCTGAGCAATTTCTTATTAATATTCTTCTCTTCTCCCACCCAATCGCAGTTAGTCCTCACCCATAGCTAGGAAATTAAATTTTCTTCTAACATATAAACACAAATAACAACAAAATCTGAATGTTTACAATTTCAAAACATCGTTATGTTCTCTTCTGGTATAATGGTGATCAATTAGTTGAAACGGAGCACTACAGGTGCCCTATAATGGTCATCAATTAGTTGAAACAGAGTGCTACAA
>APFE031574603.1:42524-73757 GCA_000404065.3 Pinus taeda | reverse complement strand
ATTGTTAGGTCGGCTGGTTTATATTGTGACTCCTTAGACTCCTATATATAGAAAGGAGGTTTTGTCATTTGAAACATCCAAGAATTGTTCATTTATGTAATGTAAAGGAGGTCGCCCCCTCGAAGAGGCTAAATTCTAAGGCGTTGATCTATCTTTTCTATCTTTTTCTTGAGCTGGTTACATAACAAAATCAATAACCATACAAGTATAAGCCACTTATACTTGGGAGGAGAAACTCCCATAAAGTCTACCCGTGTCAATAATAATACAATCTTCAATATTTTTTTCAAGTATATAATAATATATAGCTAC
Organism: Pinus taeda; assembly: GCA_000404065.3. NCBI lineage: Eukaryota > Viridiplantae > Streptophyta > Pinopsida > Pinales > Pinaceae > Pinus > Pinus taeda. The sequence continues at coordinate 73,445 of APFE031574603.1, read as the reverse complement.
TTCATGCATACAACCATCGACCTGCACACTTAGACAATTTTCCAAAAATTGTGTCACAGTCATGCATCACAGTCGTTTCCTCTATCCACACCTGCCCATTCAGAAACCCCAAATTCAATTTTGGCACAAGTCGTGTTTCCCACGTTCAACACCTACCCGAGTTCTGCACACACCATTCAACAGTTGTGTTGCCCTGTCGTGCTACCCATTATAACTTGCACATGACCTGCACTTGGAAACACACCATACACCACCTGTCATGTCGATACCTAGACCTGTGTATGCCTATCGTAACATTCACCTGGACCAGTGTTTTCCTGCTGCAACATATCTACCGTTTTCACCTGAACCGTTCGCTGAAAATATGCATGCATTTGTTCTTCCCAACCGTCGGTGTAGGTGCATGACCCGCATGCCTTATTAGTTTGCACGACTTGACCTGACCCAGTTGTTATAGCCTACCTACAGTTCAACCCAACCTGTCTGCAAATTTCAACCTTCGCTACTTGCAAGTTCTGTTTTGTTGTTCTATGCTTGACCTTCTCCTTCGCACTATGTTCTACAATTCCCCCAAGCTGAATTCGATGATATCCACCACCACTCATCCAACTCTAATATATATGTGTTGAATGGCCTATCAACCACCAAGGGTCGCGACCCTTCAATTTTCGTACCTCCCATCATCCTGTCAGCTTGTCCACCATATATGACACCACCCTCCAACATATAAATCACCCAACACTTAGTATAAACTCATCGCACTCTCCCATGGGTCAATCGGGTCGACCACCCACTCACCCAACTGCACAACACGTCTAACCGTATGACTTGCCCAACTACATGACTCACCCAACACACACACATCTCGCTCACCTACTATGGGCGCGTGCTCACCTGATCACCCTCACCCGACAAGCTCACCATCGCACATCCACCCAAGTTGGGTAGTGTGGGTTCCCGTTGCACATGGGTGCACCCACTACAAATCAGCCGCACATAACCAAATGTCACCTTGTGTCATTATAGATGCCTGAGTTGGTCAATACAAGCACCCATCACACATGGGCACACCCACTTCAACTCTTGGGCTGATACAAACTTAAAGAGGAATGCAACAATTTACAAATATAATCATAAACACAAAGATGGAGTAGAAAAACACTTCATTTCATTAATAGAAAAATATTGAACTATCCTTACAAATAGAATGGAAATAAGATAGCTCAGGCGATGGTAGCTTATCTCTGAGAAGCAATGTGGTGGCTACATGAATCTAAACTGTGTTACAATGAGGATCAAGGGCCTCTATATTATTGGAAAACATGAGAAAACCCTAAACCACCAAAACCCTAACCCCATGAGATGTAACATCAAGAGTTTGTGGGCCCCATTGGGGTTAGTTGGGCAGCCAACTTCCTAGGGTGGTAACTTGGTCATATTATCTCTATTTGGCACGTGCAATACCTTGTTTGAAAGGTCTCTCTGAGTACTACAAGTTTTTATGTAGGCCCATGCCTATGGCTATGAACGTGCCACAGACCCCAAAAAACGTTGTTTAGGCGATCAAAATTGCTCTGGAAGTTCAGGACCCGAAAAATTGCTAAAATTAGTAAATGTTGAAATGAACAAGGAAACAGATGAAAATAACTAGGGTGTCTAGGTGGAATAGGTGTAGGGCCACCAATATCCACCTGGATCATTCCTCCCCCCTTAGGAAGCAATGGTCCCCATTATGTGCAGAGCCTCCATAAGGTGAGCAAAATTCTGTTGAACTTGGTCCCTGGTGGACCACTTACCCTGGTGAAGGAGTTTGCCTAATTTGACGACTCAACATAGTTGTATCCTTTGTTGGCGAGTATTCTTGATCTATGTGTCCATGTTTTGATCAGTTGTGGCTTGCTCCATGCAATTCAGGTTGAGCTCTATTGGTGTGATTTGTTCTGCAATGTCAAATGTGTCCAACAATGGTGGAAAGTATGGCCGAAGGCGACCTACATTGAACACTGGGTGCAGACCAAGGAACGACATGATGTTGAGCCTGAAGGTATTGTCACCGATGACATTAGTGATGGTGTATGGCCCATATCAGAGTGAGAAAATCTAGCCAACCTGTACATAGTGGCGACCATACTGGGGAATGAAAATTCCTTAGTTAAAAAAATTCTTTAAGAAATCTAAACTTTAAACCTAAAGCATCTTAAAGCATTCACATAAGTTGTTTTGATATCTATTAAGAAAACAAAAACAAAAACAAAACCTGAAATCTAGCTTTAGAAAGAACTCGGTACACTAGGGCTAATCCTGACCCTAACCCACCCCAAGTGTTTAAGAACCCCAATCTGATCCCCAGAATTCTTAGAAGACAAGAAAGTTCTGTTAGCCCTCGACCCATCTTTAGATCTCAATCTTGTCCTGCTAAGTGGCTCTACCTAGAAGACCTACCCTTTGCTAAGTACTTTGAAACCTCTTTGTTTCGGACTTCATCCAACTCTGAATTAATAGACCTAGTCGAAGACCCAGAGTTCATCAGAGAACTCGAGATCCAAAGAGATAATTTTTTAATTGGCCAACATTTTCAGAACTCACCTCAATCTGATATTACCAAGCCTCTAATCCTTCCATAGTCACTTCTATTTTGGCAAGTTCATCATCTTTCCCTCATCCCTCTCAACCTCAAACCACTCAACATTTGATCATTACTCTGAGCTCTCCATCCACTGCTACCCCAACTCTAGCCTTTGTTTCACCACTACCAATAGCTATGGCCAACAGATATGCTCCCCTGGTACTACCAGCTAATTTAGTTGCCATGCCCTAGGACTACCAAAATAAGGTTACTACTTTTGATGGCACTAGAACCTATACAACCCAGCAACACACCAAGAATATGACTGATTATTTTGAAATTTATGAAATAGATACCGCCGATGTGAAAATGAGAATATTTTTTCAAAGTTTTTCTAAGGAAGTTAGAACCTGGTTCAGAACCTTAACACCCAATAGTATATATAGCCTAAGAACTCTCTATCAACAATTCTTGAACAGATGGGAGAAAAGGAAAGACCCCATGAAACTGTCCAGGACTATTGCACTAGATTCAACAATGTGTATAGTGCCATTCCAGCTGAGAGAATGAAACCCCCCTACATTGGAAGATATGCAAGGCATAGCAATCAGTGTTGAAGCCTACCTGCTATCCAAAAGATCCAAGGCCAGGAGTGAAAGGAGGGTACCATTAAAAGAAGAAAGCTCACCCTTTGAACAAAAGTTAGATGCCATAATTAAAGGAATGGATAGACTAAGAGACAGAGTGGAGATAATTGAAAAAAAATCTCCTTGGGATAGCCAGCAAGCTAATGCAGGGGGAAAACCTAACTTCAGGAAAAATCAAAATGAGAACACTAGAAAGAATGGTCTTGATCAAAAAATTAGACCCCCTTTTCAGGAGAACTATGTAGAAGCTTCTCATTCTGAAGGCCCAAAAGAAGATACTCAAATCAATTTGATGGGGCTTGATGATGAAGAAGAAGTTTTCTTATCCCAAAATGATCAAGAGGCCCACATACTTAAATAGTTCCAAACCTAATCATGAGAATTGTTCGAATTTAGACAGGGGTATGACTTAGCCATCTTTAAGGTGCACAAGCAATACAATCTAAGAAGTAGGAGAATTGATGTCCCTGAAACAAACAAGAAAAAGTCTCAAATCAGTCCAAAAAAGGTAAGACAGTAACAAAAAAATTGTAAATTCTTTCTAGACCAAACGCTAATCCTTCTAACCCCATAATTGAAGATGTCTCTGACAATCAACCAAACAATAAACAACCTTCAACTTCCCTTCCTTCCAAGGAAACTATAGAAGAACCTCCAAAGGTTGATCTAGGAGAATCAACAAATCATGATCCTAATCTTGAAAAGGAGAAAGACATAGAAAACAGAGAAAATATTGTTGCTCAAAACCCAAAATCCCAAATAGAAAAACCCTTTAATCTAGAAGCAGAAGTTGGCAAGCTGAAAATTTCTGTTCCATTATCTAAATTAGCTAAACATGATACTTACCGAACTCAAATCAATAGATCATTGAAAATTACTGGAACTGAAGACTCAGTTAATCTTTATGATGATCAACTCGAGTTAGTCTTTGGCCCAGAAGTGAATGGGAAACCATTGGAAGGAGGAATTCCTCCCTTCTATGTTAGCCTAAACATACATGATAAGATTCTTCACAATGCCATGTTTGACGTTGGTGCATCTCATAATCTCATGCCCAAGTCTGTCATGGAAAAGATAGACCTAGACATCACTAGACCATACAAAGATTTGTTCTCTTTTGACTGCAGTCAAGTGAGATTTTTAGGATTGATAAAAGACTTGTGTGTTTCATTGGTTCAATACCATACAAAAACAATTTTAATGGACATAGTTGTAGCAGATATACCAACCAAATATGGCATGTTGTTGTCCAGATCCTGGAGTGCTAAGCTTCAAGGGTCTCTTCAATTGGATATGTCATATGCCACTATATCGGTTTTTGGACAACCCAAGAAACTATACAGAGAAACATTGATGAAATATGTAGTAAGTAGTCAGGAAAGACCCCAAAATTTCCCCATCTAGTCAGTACACTCTGATATGGATTCTTTCATTATTTGCAATGCAGAAGCCAGTCCTTCAAATTTTTTAGATGCTTTAGTAGTAGAACCAAAAGAAATTGAAAAAGAAAAATCAACTATTCATATTTAAGAAATATCAAATAACAAAGAAAAATAAGATGACAATGAAAATCCAAATTCCATGGTTAAACAAGTTCTTATTACGCCAGACACAAATTATGAACATGAAATCCTTTGGCATTTAGAGTTTGATGGCTCAGTGAATAAACTAGGAGTAGAAGCAGGAGTTTGGGTGTACAATTTAGAAAATGATCATGCTGAAGGCATGCCTACATATTAAAATTTAGATGCACCAATAATATGGTAGAATATGAGGCTCTCTTGTTAGGTCTTAAACTTGTTAAAATATTAGGAGCCATTAGAGTGTCCATCGTGGGAGATTCAGAATTAATAATTAAACATATTAAAGGGATTTACTCAACCATGGATTCTAGACTAGGATATTATAGAGGAACAACCATAGAAATTCTCAACACTTTTTTTGAAACTCAGCATGCTACTATTCCTAGAAAACACAACATGCAAGCCCACAATCTAGCCATGTTTGCCAGCACCTGCACCTAATCATCAGTATACTGTTGAGATTAGGCACAGACCAGCCATCCGTGATAACCTTAAGAACCGGCATGTTTTTGATAGTGATAAGCAGATCAATAATTTTTTAACTTTAGATGAAGAGTTTTCTAACATTAACATAGATGTTGATATAGTTACTAGTTCTAATCAAATAAATGAGGTTGAAATTAACATTTCAGAAGAGGATTCAATAAATATGCTTCATCCTACCAAATTCACACAAGAAGAAATTCAAAACCTGAAACAAATGGACCTAGATGAAATAATTGAAGAAGAAATAAAGGTTATAAATTTGAAGGATAATCATTTACCCAAAGGATTAACTCCTTTGGAGGATTTGTTTGACTCTAATGACATTCCGAAGAAACCTAAAATGGAGCCTTTAAAAGCAGACATTGAAGAGTATAACCTAGGAACATAGGATAATCCCAAATTGATAAAATTGTCAAAATCTTTGCCTCCTGATCAGAAGCTAAAGTATGTTGAACTTATGAGGGAATTTCAGGATGTCTTTGCCTAGAGTTACGAAGATTTGAAGTCCTATGACACCTCTATCATTCAGCACACTATACCTCTGAAAGAAAATCAAAAGCCCTTTAAACAAAAACTCAGAAGAATCAACCCTGTGCTATCACCATCAATTGAGAAAGAAATCAAACGCATGTATAAAGCAGGGATTATTGCCCCTATTAGATTTTCTGAATGGGTGTCTAACTTGGTACCTACTAGGAACAAAACAAGGGAAATAAGGTTATGTGTTGACTTGAGAAATGTAAATAAGGTCTCTCTTAAAGATAACTATCCTTTACCCAAAATGGATCATATTTTACAAAGGGTAGTGGGTTCTTCTAGAATTTCACTTTTAGATGGGTTTTCGGGATATAACCAAATCTTGGTTCATCCTGATGACCAAGAGAAAACTGCATTTACAAAACCATGGGGTACTTTCATGTACATTAAAATGCCATTTGGACTAAAAACTAAAGGAGCAACCTTCCAAAGAGCAATGGACATTGCCTTTGCAAAAGAAATTCATGATTTTCTTGTCATATATCTTGATGATCTAACTGCTTTTTCCAAATCAGATCAACAGCACTTGGAGCATCTCAGGAAAGTCTTTTTAAAGTGCAGAAAGTATGGCATTTCCTTGAACCCAAAGAAGTCTTTGTTTGGTCTGGAGGAAGGAAAACTGTTAGGTCACATCATTTCCAAAGATGGCATTCAAATTGACCCTTCCAGGATTGAAGATATTTTACAGATACCCCATCCAAGAAGTGTTAAAGAGCTTCAGGCTTTCCTGGGGAAGATTAATTTTTTAAGGAGATTCATTTCTAACTTAGTTGAACTCATTAGATCATTAAATAACATGCTAAAAAAGGATTCAAGTATCAAATGGATAGTAGAGGCCAAGCAATCATTTGAAGAAATCAAAATGGCCTTAACCAGAACACCAGTCCTCACAAGCCCACAATTTGATAGAGACTTTATCATTTTTTCTTTTGCATCAAAACACACTATAGCTGCAGTTTTACTACAAAAGGATGATCAACTATGTGAAAAAACAATATCCTTTTTTACTAAAGCTCTTAGAGATGCATCATTAAAAGACAAAATAATGGAGAAACAAGCTTTTGCATTGGTAAAAGCCCTTAAGGATTTCAGAGTATATATTATACTCTCATGTAATAGCTTATGTTCCTAATGTAGTAGTGAAAGACATCCTAACTCATGATGGAGTTGATGATAAAAGAGGAAAATGGATAGCTACTATCTTAGAGTATGATATAGAGATAAAACTTACCAAGCTAATTAAAGGTCAAGGACTGGCTAAACTCATGGCAGAAACTAATTGCCAAGCCCTAGACATAAACCTTGTTGTAAAGATGGATAACGAGCAGGAGTTGGTGACTCCACAAATGAGCCATGTCTTTTCAGATTCACCCTGGTATGCTGATATAATTTATGTTTTACAAAACTTGCAGTCTCCTCCCGGGTTATCCAGAACCAAGAACAGATTTTTGAAAATGAAAGCTTCAAAGTTTTGCATCTTAGATAATACTCTTTTTTTTTTAAATCATGAAGGAATTTTGTTAAATTGTTTATTAAAATATGAAGCTAACAAGGCTCTCCTAGAATTTCATGTAGGGGTCTGTGGTGGACTTCTGTATTGGAGGTCAACTGCTGATAAAATCCTAAGGGCTGGATTCTATTGGCCAACCTTGTTTGCAGATGTGAAGCAATTTGTAACTTCTTACCATAAATGCCAAATCTTTGAAGGCAAAAGAAAATTGTTACCTTTACCCTTGAAACCTATTTCCACCAAGAAGCCTTTTTAGCAATGGGGTCTTGACTTCATTCGAGAAATTCATCCACCCTCTTTTGGCCAACACAAATGGATACTCACTACAACTGACTATTTTACTAAATGGATAGAAGCCATTCCCTCTAGACAACCCATAGACACTGTCATTATAGGATTTTTAGAGGCCAATGTTTTGTCCAGATTTGGTTGTCCCACTAAAATCATTACTGATAATGCTACAACCTTCAAGTCAAAGAAAATGATTGCCTTTTGTCACAAGTATCACATTACACTAGGTCATTCCACAGCCTACTACCCCCAAGGGAATGGACTGGCAGAATCTTCCAACAAAGGTCTAATTAATATCATCAAAAAATTGTTGGAAGAAAATAAGAAAACCGCGAACAAAAAATTGATCAATGCTTTGTGGGCAGATAGACTTACAACCAAGAAATCCATTGGAACCAGAACCTACGAACTTGTTTATGGTATGGAGGCAGTTTTTCCCTCATCTTTAGGGGTTCCTGTCATGAAACTACTTCAAGAAGCTCAAGTGGAACCTAATGATATACAAATAAGGATAAACCAAACCATCAATTTGCAGCAAACCAGGGAGGAGGTGTACCAAAGATCCCAAGTATTGGAGGAAAAACTCAAAAAGATATTTGACAAAAGGACCAAGGCAGAAGATTTCTTCCTTGGAGACAAAATGTTACGATGGGATTCAAGAAGAGAGGACAAAGGAAAACATGGGAAGTTTGACATCCTATGGCAAGGACCATATATCACCTATGATTTCAGAGGAAACAATGCATATTTTCTTAAAGGGTTAGATGGTACAGAAGTGGAAGGAGGACCAATCAATGGTCGGATGTTAAAGCATTACTTTGATCCTAGTTACTAACGTTACCATGTTCCTGATTGTACATACTATATCCTTTGTAATGTTCAGTGTTGATTGGATGGTAAGATTTTGAATTTGAAGCCCGAAGAGAAGGCCCTAAGCTTCAAAAACATTATTGTCATACATACAAATAAAGCAGCAAGGAAAATAAGATTACAGAGCACAGTCAAAGTCATTCAAAGGCCACTGATCTATTGTTTTTTACTTTCCACCAGGAAAAGCCATCCCCAAGTGGAGCAACTATTATGCCCCTATACCAATAGGTTTCATATATCATGATTGACTTGTTTTAGCTTTGAAACATGTTCATATCTTTACTTTATGCAAAGGTTTTCCACATTTGAAAAAAATAAAAAATGTAAAGAGGTTATACCCTAAAAAAAGAATAAAAGGGTAAAAATAAAAGAAAATGAACCCCAACAAAAATAAAAGACCATGAAAGTGTGCAAGTCTAAATGCCACTGCCATTTACTTTTATGTATAATAAAGATTGTGTGCAACTTGTCACCTATGCTACAATCCATGGTAAAGAAATAGTTTAAACTTGGTTATTCCATGTTTTCAATTTCATGTTTTAGATATAGAGAATAAAGATTTGACCAAACAGTTTAATCTTGGCAGATAAGTAGATAGGTAGAGGAAATAAAAGGATCTCAACAGTTTAATCTGAGCCCTTGGATGTAATAAGTGTAGACTTAGATAGGCATCATTATGTAAAAAAAAAAAAAATTGAAAAGGGTTTGCCAGTCTAAGTGCACCCTAATAAACAAGTGAAAATGCTAGGGTAAAGTAGGTAGGGTAAGTAGATGATGGTTGAAGAATAAATATTTGGTGAATGTTAAGTTTAAATGCTTAAACCTTTTACTTTCATCACTAGGCAAAGGAATGTATCACATGGAAAGGCACATCAACATTCAAAGTCAAAATAATTAACTTCCCTACTCATTCCCCTAAAATCTTCACTAATTCCCTAAGTGCTAAAGGTAATTTCCAAAGTTAGAGGGGCTCAGAGCATTTCTCTGACTTTTGGAGGGACCAAACCCTCAGCCCAATAATTGGAAATAGTACTTAAGTACCTTTCATCAACATTACCCCCCCATAAGAACACTCATTCCTTTCATAAAACGTTTCCTAAAGTAAAATCCTATTTTACTTGGGGAAATTGAAATAAATCTTCATAAAAACCCTTTTATACACTTTAGCCTAAGTCAATATGTTAAATGATGAAATATTTTCAAAAAACATTGGACTTAGCGCTTTCCCATTCATTTGGTCATATTAACCATTAATGTTTTATTATATAAATCCCAAATAAAATAAAATTACCCACGCCTATATTATTATATTATGCAAAAACCCAAATTATTACATATCCTGCCCCGATGGTTAAGTATAACCATAAAAAAGATAACAAATGGGATTAATTAACTAATCTATAGTTGATTAAGAACCCAACCCCACCACCATTTAATGAGGATTAATTTAGTCATCTGGACTAATTAATAACTCTCCCAACTAATTAAATTGCCCTCGATATGATTAACTCCTTTAATTAATATCGGGCCCACCCCTGTTATCCATCAGTCACGCCATTACCCAAACCACCATCCGATCGGATCCTTCAGATCCGACGGCCTTCGCTCATATCGCGCGAGCCTTTTGGTTGACCTTTAGCGCGCGAAGTGACCAGTTTCATGAACAATTCCAATGCTACGTGTCGAAAGATGAATGGAATCGCACTACTCCCCCCAAATACCACTTACCCTCCATAAGCGGTGCGATGGAACCCACTTACCGCCTCCCTCTAACGACAAAACCTTAAGTCGCCGCCTTGCTGATGCCACTTGTCTGTATCACGAAACCCGCCAAAAACTTTGACTTTGCATAAAACATAAGGTTAATCTATTTTTTGTCCCTATTCTAAAAAATCATGCATGCAACCAGAACGTGAATTCGACCAGCTCATACTCCAACCATCAACTACCCCGAAAATTGCAGTCAGACGCCACTCTAGTCCACCATTTGCACCTAGTGAACCAATACTCCATTACCAACCACTCCATAAACAAGTATTTACTAGTTTCCTTCCATAAACCTTGTAAATACTTAATTTCCTCTGTGATTACATTGAAAACCCCAGAATTTAGTGTAATTCAGTTGCAGAACTTAAATTTAAAGACTCCCAGGACCCTCTGTTTTCACCAACTTTACTCAAAAACCCCATTTCCATCTCTGAATCCACAAGAACTAGAAATGAAAACCCCCGTGGCCCTTAATGTGGCTCTAGTCTCCACTCATCACAGGGACTTGGACCACCTTCCCTTAGATGATAGAGACTTCCAAATCAAAGACCTCACATTTGATGACTCCCCCTTGAAAATACACTGCAAATACCAGAACCTTTACCTCAATAATGTTGACAACATTGGTCTCTGGGAATTAAATCTCCCAAAATACCAATTCCCTTCTGTGCACATTTTCCCAGACATTTTTCACTAGTGCCATGCCAATTATGGCCCTAATCTCAAAGCTATAGTGTCCCCCGACCAGCAAATCCTTTTTACCATTACAGCAGACTCCATCAATGAATTATTGCAGTTGCAACCTAGTCAGAACCTTACCCCTCTGTCTATTGATGATTTACTTGACAAATCTTCCAAACTATCCAACTTAGAGATCTCCAAAGTTTGCTAAATGTTCATGCTGGAACAATACATTTCAGAAAACCTTCCACCCTACATGACAGGTGCTTTTACAAGGGAGTGATATTATTACCATGATTGCCTGTATTCTTGGTTTCACAACCAATGAATATGTGGATGAAATGACCTTTGCTTATATGACTATCTTCATCCTTAGCCAGCCCCCTACTGCCAAGTATGACTATGCTGCATTCATAGCTGACAGAATCCATGATCAGTTCATGAGATTAGAAAATGAGAGAGTATTCAAGTATTCCATAGTCCTATATCACCTTTTCCTGTATTATCAAACTAACAAATTCCCATTCTATGTGAATAAGCTTGATACCAGAGGTAATCTTAGATCATTAATTTTCTGGACTTCCAACTTCCACTACTCACACACTTCTCCGTATTCGTACAATGAATTCATAGATCAATTTATCTATCCTGTAACCACCATGCTGAGAGGACATCCTCCCCCAAGAATCAGTGATGAAATAAAGAGAATCCTTCAACTGTCAAAGTAGTACAAGATAGGTGACTGGTACTTGTACCAGAATCACACTGAGATCTGAATATATGGGTGTGAGCTCCCTCCTTTCAAGCTGCCTAAGTATGTCCCTATGAGATTGTTTTCCCTGGAATATTACAGGAAAATATTAAACTCTGACCAAATTCATTTCACTAAGGCATAGAAGAAAGCCCAATTAAGGATCAAAGACCATTTAGGCCCATTTGTGTGCAACAATAGAGAAGCATGGAAAAGGGCAGAAGAAATCATAGAAATAACAATGAAACTAAACAAAAGCTTTGCTTGGACATATGATCCTCACAATTTCATTTGTGACAGGAGAATGAAACATAAATTGTCACCCTATATCCATCATAGAATCCCTGAGATAGAACAGTATGCAAATTTGAATGAATGGAGGGAAGGGACTTTGATAGAACAGGATAGTGATCAAGTTGAGGTTAACAATGTGATGAAAGATTTGGAGAAGAGACTTGACTTGGAATCTTTTGAACAGGTGCCAGCTGAATCTACTCAAAGGCCAACATCAGAACCTAGTGCCTCCATAGCAGAAACTGGTGCTTCCACAACAGAGTCATCACAAGAACAAAACTAGGGAACAAGTGCTCCAATAGCAGAACAACCAGAAACAATAGAACAACTAGAGAAATCAGAGCTGCCTAAGATATCAGTAGAGTTAGATCCACCACAGCCACATCCAACTCAGACCAACATGGGAAATCCCCCAGTAGTGCAGACTCCTCTGAATGAGGAAAAGAACTTGAAAAGAGATAGGTAAATAGCTACCCCTTCTAGTAGACCTACAGATCAAACCTTTGCTAAGAGGCAAAGGTTGAATCCCTATTTAGAGGAATAGTTCATTGGAGAAACTATAGAAAGCATGAGAAAGGAAGGAACATATAGTCTACACACAGGTGGGACACCCTCAAGTTCACAGAGGCAAGAACTAGAAAGACAACAGAGTGTAGAAGTTTCATCTCTCAGGTCTTCTTCTGAGAAGGTTATAGACATAAAAGGGAAAATTTAGATAAATCAAGACAAAGAATGAGCAACTGAAGGCCCAAGCCTGTGCTCATTATTTATGTTGGGTTGTGTTATATTCTTTCCACATAGTTAACAGGGGGTTTGAGGGGTACCCGTAACCCCACTTTATGGGGTCCGAGGCAGTGCCCCGGAAAATTTTGGTTTTGGACCCTATGTAGGTTGGGCGGACCCACCTATGGTTTTGTGCATGATTTTCACACATGTTTTTCGGATGCGATGGTTTTCGGTCCATGGTATTGGATGTCCATGGTATTGGACGTGATGGTTTTTGGTCCATGGTATTGGATGCTTCGGCATGTATAAATATGTATTGTAACATTGAAAGGAACATAATGAAAAATCAAGCTAGTGGTCCTGGTTTTGGGATCCAGGGGAAATCTCTGTGTATGTGTTATGATCTCACATTGTTTATTTTCTGTGTTTTAGAATTCGTATGCAGGTAATTTCTGTACGAGATTAAAACTTACAGTGGGTTTCTCCGAAGGTTTCTGCCAGAAACAACGGACATCGTCCCATTTCTGGTAACTAGGTGCAGCATTGTTGGTTACCAAGACACTCTTTACGTTCATTCTCTTAGGCAATTTTATAGAGAATGCGACATCTTTGGAACAACTGATTTCATTTTTGGCAATGCAACAATGATTTTTAAGTTATGTATCATTTATGCTTGACAAGGCATGCCCTATCGAAAGAACACCATCACTGCCCAAGGTAGGAATGACCCAAATCAAAACACGGGCATCTCAATACAAATTTGTATAGTTACAGCAGCATATGATGTCACTCCCTTGATGGAATTCTATTCAACATACCTCGGGAGGACTTGGAAATTGTACTCTCAAACTGTTTACATGCAATCATTTTTAGGTGACCTCATTGATCCTGCTGGCTGGTTGGAATGGTCTGGAGAATTAGCATTAAAAAGCTTATACTTTGGGGAATACATGAATATTGGGCCTGGTGCAATTCTAGATGAGGGTGTAACTAGGCCTGGTTATAGGGTGATTGAAACTGATGAAGAAGCAAAACAATACAGTGTGGCTATTTTTATCTTTGGTTCTGCAGTGGGATCCCTTATCTAGAAGGCCTGCAAATTTATTATTTTTTTTATCTCCACTTCTGCAGTGGGATCCCTTTTATAGAAGGCCTACAAATTTATTAATTTGTTTATGGCAATAAGGATACAATATTTTAAATCCTTACTAGACTCTGAAATGCCGAAATACAATACTGTGAGGAGAGGAGGCCAAAAAATCATGCACTTCCTCTCATCTCATGTTAAAATGTAATCCATGACTCTTATATGTATAATCTCTCACATGTTATTTTTATGTTCTTTCATTTTTATACTGTTATGTTATTCTTGATTTCAAAAATTCTAAGTTTTTTTTTTCTTGACATAACTCACTAAAGATGATGCAATCTCATCTCCACCCCACAACGAGTGGTTTGTCTAGACCTTATTTAAATGATATGGTATGTAGACATTGTCACAAATACTTAGCTTGGACACTGTTTGGTTTATTGTGTTTATGACTCTAAAAGGATTCTTTGGTTATGTACTCTATTTCTGGCTTTGATATTTGTTGGTGAATATGCACGGGTTGGTTTATAGTGTTTATGACTCTAAAAGGATTATTTGATTATACACTCTATTTCCGGCTTTGATATTTGTTGGTGAATATGCACTGTGATGTATAATTTTTTTTGGTGATGCTCTGTTAAACCCCAAGCTTATGAATTGATTTAATTTTGGGTTTTATGGTGTAGTACAGTGTGTAAAGTGAATTTGTGTTTCCTCGTCACTTACATTATAATACCTCATCCTTTCTTCTTCAAATAAAGATACCATTGTTTTTTCTTGGACACTAAAATGTGTAAATACATGCTTTTCAACAACTCAAATCCTTAATTTGATTTTATTAGTGCTCATATAAAATACAAAATTTTGGGCTATTTAACAGACATGTTCAAGTTACCATATTCTAAGAGTTTACAACGAAATGAACAATGATTTTTGACCTCATAATTACATTAGACTTCCAGAATCAGTTGCATGCCAAATAAAAACCCTCCAGGGGAGTAAATTGTGTTGAGGTATACTGAAAGGTTTGCATCCCTGATAAAATTATTGCATACACCCGAGAAACAAACTAAGAAGTCCTCAATAGAGAATAGCAAGGAAAGGAACAGGGGAGGAGAGTTTCATAGTAAATTGTTTTCACCGAAATTTGCAGACGGAAAATTCATTAAGTCAGTGTCTTGAAGAAGTAACTCAAAGTTAGTAAATAAGTCCTCAATAATATATCCACATTGTATGTTGAGTCAATCACTTAGAAGAGAGTATTCCCTCCCTTCCAACTTTTCCCATGACTTTGACCTCTATGAAATTGTGAGCATGAATGATCATCATGGCCATAAGATCGAGAATGGTCACAACATCTCTTCTCATGATTTTAGTCATTATCCTTGGGCAAAACTGTAAAATGATGATATTGTTTCTGTGAAAAGGACCTTGAACAACTAGAACTAAGACAGAGAATTTCGAGCAGAGGTGGAGACTTTAGGGAAGATTAGGCATGGCAACTTTGCCCAGCTGCTTTGTTGCATATCTAGTTCAGATTACGATTTGTTAGTGTAGCAATTCATGCCAAACAGTAGCCTATATGAACAGCTTAATACTAAAGGGGGAACGTTGGATTGGCCTACTTGTTATAAGATTGCTTTTGGTGCTGCTAAGGGATTTTCCTACTGCATCATTGTTTTTCCCCTCCAATAATACATAGGGATGTTAAACCAGATAACATATTACTGGATTCTGATTTTGGTCTGGCTAGAGTTGCAGAGATCCGAGGTTAGGAGAATGTAATGTCAGGTGTTCGATGGCTCATATGGATATATTGCCCCAGGTCAAATTTTAAAGCCCAATAGTTAACGTCTCACACTTTTATCGTATACTTTCTTGCCCTTCTGGATGTGG
This sequence comes from Pinus taeda, assembly GCA_000404065.3. Lineage (NCBI taxonomy): Eukaryota > Viridiplantae > Streptophyta > Pinopsida > Pinales > Pinaceae > Pinus > Pinus taeda. The sequence continues at coordinate 57,750 of APFE031574603.1, read as the reverse complement.
CTTCAATGGGGGGATGATGTCAATTTCACTTTTATTGATGCATCCCATGATGACCACATTATTATATGCCAAAATCCGGTCACACCTTTAATCTATATCTCTGACTCCATGAAAATTCATGATCATTGATTAGCTGACTAGCAAACCATGGCCAATCCACACAAGTCCATGGACCACTATTTCCGCAAATATATTTGTCGCTCTGCAATGAAGAAGGGACTATCACAGACAACTAAGAGAGAATAGCTAGGAAAGATTAAGAAAAATCGATGAACAAAGGACCTCCACAGACGACTGAGAGAGAATACAAAGGAAAGATTAAGAAAAATGCCCACTGCCCAAATGGGAAATGCATATGGCTTTGTATTATTGCTTGGATTGTTGCTCGGCTTGCAGGGGTAGAACAAGCATAGAACAGAGTGTTGCCTTCAACTACTATAAAAAATTATCCAATCTTTGTGGCCTAGAAAAAATAGGTTAGTTGGATCACTAATGGAGGGGGAAGATGTGAGAGAATGATGAATAAAGGGTCCATGAAAATTGATGCCCCCAGATATGAAAAAACTTGCATCGGCCTCCACTTTAACTCTCTCTGTTATAACAAGTTCCTCTTCCCCTCCTCCATTGATTTAAATTCCACCTTATTCTCATTAACACATTGTAAGAAGCATTTTTGTTTTTTCCCATTCCATAATTGATTTCTTCACTTTCTTTGGGTTTATATTGATTTGGAACATCAATGAGCCTTCAGATGTTCGTTCATATCTTGTGCGCTCTTTTGTCACTAACTTTATGAATTATTAATCTTTTACCCAATTTGAATGGAGCTTAAATGGGATTGGATTCATTCTATCATCCTTTCGAATTTGAGGAAGAATAGGTACATGGTATGAAATACTACTCGTTTTTGTCTATGTTCAGAGCTCAAGCACTCTATAAAGACAACATCTAAAACCATAAAATGGATCAATTTCTTGGACACTTCATCTTTACTTGACCAAAAATTTCTCCATGTGAGGACAAGTTTTGTAAGCTTATGATCACACAAGTTTAACACCTCTATTTTTATAGCATACGGTGCAATGAAAAGGCACCCACAACATCATAAGCAAGAAAAGACCAATATTTTAGAAAGGAGGAAAATCCTAACCCTATTAGCTCTAAGGAGACATTAAAAAGGAAGTCGCAAGGAAATAAATTGATTTCATAATTGTTCTAATGATTTTTAGTAGATTGAAGAAGCTTGAGATGCAAAATGAGTAAGATATGAAGAAGTTACATAAAGATTCGATCAAGCTACAAGAGAGTATTAACAAAGTGAAGAGACAAAAGCACACCCTACCATCTTGATACAAGAAGCCCAAGCCATTTCATGGGTGACAAAGTGAAGAGACAAAAGCACACCCTTCAATCGTGATACAAGAAGCCCAAGCCATTTCATGGGATTTGATGAATATGTTGATTTCCCTCCCGCCCTCAAGAATTATAGTACCTTGCTTTCTCCAAGGCCGATTGGATAAGTGACATTTATGATTAAATTGGACATGGTATTGGATTCTTGCAGCCACATTGCTATTACTATTATAATGAATCCTTGATATCTCTTAAACACCAACTTGGATTTGGCTTTGAACACCTTCTCAAACCAAACCCTCAATTTTGATTTAATTGCATGTAATTAGATAGCTTTCCCTTCCCATCTATGAGTTAATTTCTAAGGAAATGTAACCGATACAATTTCACAACAAAGAAAACAACGGGATTAGATTAGATTGGATAAGATAACGAATTAAATTAATTATATTATAACACAAAATTTTGAGAATTTAATTAATATTATTAAATCACAAAAAGGTTGACAGGGTGGTCAAACATTACATTTGATTTTTCCAAAGAACCGTTTTAACTTTTCCCGCTGCATTATTTCATATCTTGGTGGCTGCTGTGTTTTTCTTGTTTTCTTGATTTCTGTTTCTTGTTGTTCGCACAAGCAGCAATCTGCAATCTCAATTGTTTGTTTTCCCGCTGTTTTCCCGCTGAAGGGTTCGCACAGGCAATCTGTAATCTCAATTGTTTTCCCACTCAAGTGTTGGCACAAGCAATCTGCAATCTCAATTGTTTTCCCGCTCAAGTGTTGGCACAAGCAAAGGCTGACAAGAAGAGTTGTTTGAATCCTCGAGAGATTTCTGAATTGTCCCTTTAATGATGACGCCCGGCGATGAGCGGGCGAGGAACAAATGGGTGTCGATGGTGCTGGTTTTTATGGTAATTGCTTCTTCTGGGTTCTGTGTCCGGGATTGTAATTTGGAGAATGAGGTCCAGCGCTAGCGCTAGCCCTGATGGTAGAGGAGGAGGTGGTTGGAAATCCAATGAAAATTGTTCCCAGTTTATACATACGGCCTGCTCTAAGACATTCCATCCCGAGCTATGCGTGTCTACGCTGGTCACATATCCAGGTGTTGATGAGCTGGTGAAACCCAAAGATCTTGCTCAAGTCACCATTGAAGCCACCATAGCTCAGGTTTTGCAATCGTATTATCTGAATGTTACAGCCCCTGTTCCTGTTTGGGGAGACGAAGGTGTGGCCCAGCAGGATTGTGTGGAGCTGCTCCACGATACAATATATCATCTGAATGCCACGCTGGTCCACATGAAAGCCATGTCCAACAATAAGAATCCGTTATCAATCTCGCTCTTCATTGCCGATGTCAAAACTTGGCTCAGTGCCGCTCTCACAAACCAGAATACTGTTGGAAATTTCTGTTAATTTCAAACACAAAAGAAATTTCTGTGAGAACAAAGCTCTGTGTCTTTTTTATTCAGGATCTTAATGATAACAACAAGAAAAAAAAACCGTTACAAAATAGTCTTCCTCTACTCAGAGGGATTACAACAGGAACGTTTCAGTTCCAAAAACTAATTTCACTATCAGGAAAAATTAGAGTTTGACCACTGCTATGCGTTGCAGAAAAAAGACTCTCCTTTTAATTTTGCTCTTTTTCTTTTTTTTTTTTCTCTCTCTCAGAGTACGAAAAAAAACTGCTGTTCAAAATCTCTTCACTCACACAGAAAACAGAGCTGTTGTTCTTTTTCTTTCTTACCCCTTAAAAACAGAACTTCTGTTCGTTGTATTTATAGGAAAACAATTATCTGTGTTTAAACAACAAACTAAGTAAAATATCTGCTGATATTTATCTGCGTATTTATTACAGAAGAGGCGGTGATGCTTTTCAAGACGGCAGTCTGCAGGGGAATTAAACTCTGAATTTAAAGCGTATTTAATGCTCAAAAATATCAGAAGACTTTTGCTGCTTCCGGATAATTTGCAATAAATTTACCAATCGCCTTAAATATCATTAATTACACCGCTGAAAAATATCTTACCTGAATTTAATGCGTGGCCTATCACAACATCGCACCGTCGCATTAGAGGAAAAGAAAAATTGTGTTGCCGCTGCCATATTTGTTTGAAACATGCGACTTGCGATATGCGATCAGATCGCATCGCGAAATCGCAATCGCAGATAATAGAAGGGACGCAATGAAAGTTAACAAGAAAATGTGCGATATGTGATCTACGACTTGATCGCATCGCAGGGAGCTCAAATGGAGGTTTTCTGGAAACAGTATGCATACATATTGACAAAACATGATCATCCAAAATACTTTGCTCGTAGTTTTTAGGGGGTATCATGTGCATAATGACAAAACATGACCATCCAAAATACTTTGCTGGTAATTTTTTAGGGGGGTGAACTTCCACCCATGCCAAATGTTTTTGGGTTTTGGGTTAGTTACATGTTTTCTCACATAAGAAGAAGACAATCTAATAACCAATGAGAAGTAGTTTTAGATCATAATCCACTTATGGTGGTGGATGAATTCATATCTCAACTAATGAAATTAGCAACAAAGTTGTTCTTACCTCCAAACTGATAGATAATTACAAATTATGAAATTAACTCAATTTACCAATTAGTGAAACCTTAATGGACCAAATTGTAAACCTTAACACTAACTTGAATTCAATCATTTTACTTTAATTTAATTATATTTAAACTAGGCCACAAAGAATAGCTAGCTACTATGTCGCACTCGTTTAAATCCATTTTGGATGATAGCTAGGAAAATTTATTTGGACAACTAATGGTTGTAACAAAGTACACCAGCTACTATGTTGCACTCGTTTAAATCCATTTTGGATGATAGCTAGGAAAATTTATTTGGACAACTAATGGTTGTAATAAAGTACACCATTTAGCGAGAAATCTAGAACCATGGAGTTCAAAGTGCTTAGTTTTGGGTTTTTTCCAATGCACTTTCCAACAAAGAGGGAGTCCTCAAACCTTTAATATCAATTTTGAGTAAAAGGAAGTGGGTGAAAAACAAGCAAGTGAAATGTAATATTTTATTGTTATTATAGTAAAAGATAGATTTTCCAGGTAAATATTGCGTCCAATATATAAATTAAATTTTGTTTTTCAATTTTGATCAAGCCATAAGAGAGTATTAACAAAGTGAAGAGATAAAAAACACACACCTCCATCTTAATACAAGAAGCCCAAGCCATTTCATCTAATTTGATGAATAGCCTATCACGTTGATATCCCTCCCTCCTTCAAGAATTATAGTAAGTTGTTTTCTTCAGGGGTCACTTGGATCAGTAACATTTACAATTAATATAATATTGGATTCTTGCAGCCACATTGTTATTGTAATGAATTCTTGATATCTCTTAGGTATCAACTTGGATTTGGCTTTGGGCATCTTATCTCAAGCACTCCATAAAAACAGTTTCTGAAACCATAAAATGGATCAATATCCTAGGCACTTAGTATTTTCTTGACCTAAAATTTCTCCACGTGAGAACAAGGTTTATAGGTTTATGATCATACACGTTTAGCATCTCTATTTTTTAGCATATAGCACAATAAAAGGGTACCCATATGCAATGCCCCACCCCACATTTACCCACTTTTACAAGCTTTCCAGGGTAAACATGAGATGAATGTCACTATGATATGTCCCAACCTCCAATTTCCACTTATGGAAGTGGGGATGACACACCGACAACTTTATAGACATCCCTCAGGGACTAGGGACCACTTAAGAGCCTGCAAGCCACCCCAAGTGACCAATCCCTGAGCGGGAGCTCTTTTCATGAGAGAAACTTTGCAACTGCATGCACAACACAACATCAGAGTGGTTATGAGGTTCCAACCGCATGCATAGGCTTGCCTCCATGCGATTATGGCTGAGATTCCCGGTTCAATGTGAGCAGTTCGGAGGTCTGAGCTACTTTTTAAAAGTTGCCTATAAACCACTTCCCATAACTTCCTGTGACTTTCCAGAATGCATTCAAACGTGTTGACAAAGTTAATCAATCAAAACTCAAGAAAGAAATTGACCTAGACATGCCTAATCCATGATAGGCATTTCATCAAACATATGGTAAAGATGATGGCTACAGGTCACGAATCCATATGTATTCATAAATTGATAATATTCCTCTGAGAATCACCAAGAAGGCTCTATTCCCTCCCTAGCTAGTTGGAACAACATTAGTTAGTCCATGCATTCATCAACCATTCATTAACTTATCAAAACGTGACAAGAGCCATAAATAGTATAGACCATATTACCATCATATAACCAACATATAAACTAGAATATAAACCATGGCAAACCAACCATAATATCACTATAATAATCAATAAAAATGCTCATATATCACAATAGGGAAATATACCATATTAACATATGAAAATGGCAACCAAGTCAGGTACTTCCATGTACCACCCGACCATAGATTGGTCTGAACCAAATCTTTCTTTCATCCTATCACTCCAGCGCCATATTCCAAGCACGAATGTGGGATCATAAAGGTTAAACCAAAACAAAACCAACATGGGCTTCTAGAGGCAAAACCACCTCAACCCTCAACCATAGTGATCTCACCCATACAATCCAGAAATCACTAAAATCAACCGCATCAGTGTCTATCCAAGATATCCATGGCTTCAGGAACTAGTAACTCAACCCACAACTAAATCAGGGCTCCAAAGTATTTGTTCCAACTTGTGGCTCCAGGGAGTAAAAAGTCAACCTACAAGGCTCTAGAGCATTCGTCCAAACCTGCAGGCTCCAGGAACTAGTAACTCAACCCAAGTTCTTCCTAGGCTCCAGAACATTTGTTCCAACCCACAACCATAGGGAACCTAAGAATCAATTACAAAAACAAGTGGGAAACCCACAACACCATGGTTATCCAGAAAATGGCAATGCAAGACTGAAACCACTATCAATCTAGGCGAATCTCCATCCTAATGAAAACACATAGCCAAGGAACCACATGCATATACCATGCATCCAAAAATCAATAAGGAAATCACACATGCAACATGTTACCTGCAAAAGTATCCTTGTTGTAGTTGTTGATCCAAATGTCCCCCTTATGCTCCCTTGCTTCCTTTCTCCAATCCAATTTAATGCTAGAGTGCTCCAAGAATGCTCTAAGTGTGCAAGAGTATGAGAGTGAGAGAATGAACTAGAGCGCGCCAGCCCCCCCCCGCCCCCCCTCCTCACCCAACTCTCAAAGCTAGCCAAAACTGGAAACTTGTGAATTATTTCTCTAATGCCTTTTTAATATTTTATCATTGGTTTCCCCTTTTTCTTCATTTTCTTTCATGTTCCCTCTAATTTCCCTTGCATGCAAATTTGTGTCTCTTCACCTTCCTTTTATCTTATTTTACTTTATTTTCATAATTAAATGCCACTTATTGCCCCTTTGTCTTTGTCAATGCCTTTGCCATTTTCCATAGTCATTATTAATCCACAAGTGATGCGCACTATAGTGTTTTTCCCACCATTCAACTTGGCATACATTTCCCATGATCTTGGTTTTATTTTATTTGCATGGAAAATCAACCAGGGGTTGCTACACCAAAACATCCTAAGCGGGAAAAGACCAATATTTTAGAAAGGAAGAAAGTCCTAACCCTATTAGTTATAAGGAGACATTAAAAAGCAAATCGCAAGAAAAGAAATCGATTTTCTAATTGTTGTAATGATTTTTGCTTCCATTAACTTGAGCAATGCAAATGGGTGTTATCAAGGTAAAGAAAAAAAAAAGCAATTTGTTGCATCCCATCACAAATCACCATGTCTATTTTCTCCATTGTGGGTCAATCTTTCTTTGTATTTTGCATTAGAAATTTCAAAAACAAACTATGAAGGCATAATGCTCATCTCTTTTTAGAGTTTCATCCTCGTAGATCTCGAGTGTACGTCTTGCATCCAAAATGTTAATGATGTAGTCTATCTACTATTGTAGTTATGAACTTATTTACTAAGTTATTTATCATTAATAAAATAGTATGTTACTCGTAGTAGAGCTTAATCTAAGTAATCACTAGGAAATAGAGTATAATCTCATTGTATTTGTAGTAGCGTGTTTGGATCTATATTGATGAGTTTCCTTATGGAAGATAGTTTGTTTACCTATTGTATTCATATTAGAGTTCGCTTCTTGTCTTATGGAGAGCTGAAACGGCCATTGGAAAAACCAATGAGAAAGACTATAACATTTGCAAGATATAAACCAAAAATTTCAAGAAGAGGATGAAATGTTGAAGAAAAGAGTTCAATAGTTAGAAGAGAAAATGTAGCGCTGGAAATCAAACTAGTTACTGATACAAAATTCCTCATCAAAGTTACAAGAAATGTTGAAAAGTACATAAAACAATTGTTGGGATCGGGAGATCCATTTTGAGTAAATTGAAGAAGTTTGAGATACAATATGACTAAGATATGAAGAAGTTACATAAAGATTTGATCAAGCTACAAGAGAGTATAGAGAAAGTGAAGTGACAAAATACACACCCTTCCATCTTGATACAAGAAGCCTAAGCCATTCCATCAGATTTGATGAATAGGTTATTGGGTTGATTTCGCTACTGCCCTCAAGAACTATAGTACCTTTCTTTCTCCAAGGTTGCTTGGGTTAGTACCATTTACAAGTAAGTTAAGACACTTCAATAGTGGGTTGTTTGTCGAAATCCAAATAGGACTGGGAGAGAAGAGAACATGAGTAATATTTGTAAGTAGGGAAGTTGAAATGACCTATGTCTTTAGGAAATTGTTACAAGGAAATCTTATTATCTCTGTTAGAGGTAGTAGATATTGCATTGGGTTTTTGGTCGAACCATATTAGTTTGGCTTTGACCAAAAACCCAATGCAATATTTCAATAGTTTAACGTTAGAAATTAATATTTATTATTTTTAAAAAATAATTTAATTTATTTATATGAAAATTGATTGGCTATCAAAATGAGCATGTTGCTTTTGCTTTGGGTTCATATTGAGTGATTAGATAATAATATTAATTACCAACAATACAACATATAAATAAACACATTAAACAAACTTGGAAATTGATCATTTGATTGGAGATGTGATCTCCTTCTTGTCTTGTCTCGTGCTTTCTATGGTTGCTGATACACTTATAGTAGTGGCTCATATAGTGCAGTGATTGGTGCCAGTTCCATCAATAAAAACACAGACGGAGATGAGTCTTTATTGACATGCTTACTTAATCTCTTATTGGCATGTTGGCCATTTGCCACTGAGCAACTCTAACAGAACAACTCCAAAGTTGTATACATCAGACTCCTCTTTTGCTCACCCACTTTGCAGATACTCTCTCAATTGATTGCCATTGGATAAAAATATATGACTATCTTTGGTGATACAGAATCTCTAAATCGTAAAAATGGGTAGAACTAAAGGAAATCGGTACTTAGTGTACTTAGTGTCAAGCAGCGAAATGTGCCAGTAATAATGGTGGCCACATGTGTCTCATCATCTTCAAAGAATTTGGAAGACTGAAGTCTGATACATGCGACTCCAAATTCTTAACCAGCAATATCTTACTGGGCTTTACATCACGATGTACAATGCGAGATAGAAATCATGGCGCAGATAAGCCATAAATCATGGTGCAGATAAGCCAGATTTCAATCTGCTCCAAATGTTATTTTCAATCGAGCACTCCATTTGAGAGTTGATTCTGTTTTTCTATGGTTTGGACAAAATTGGTAGGATTACTTGCAAATTGATTCCAAACACCAAAATTCTAGACGCCAGACAATATTGAAAATATTATAACCTACCTTAAAATGAGAATTAAAGTCATCTCGAAGGATTTCCATGAATTTCACAAATTTAGCATTGCCAATATACTAAGCATGTAGTAACTCGTCCAAGCTTCCCAGAGGCAAGTAGTTATAGATAAGAAGTTTGGCCGATGGACAATTGCGATAACCTCACAAATTCACAAGGTTTCTATGTTTGATGTTTTCCAAAATCTCAACCTCTCTTTCAAAGAGGCAATCTGATCTTTACCCCATTGTTCATAATTTTCTTCACTGCAAACGCACTATTGTCATCCATCACCAATTTCTACATGCTACCAAAGCCTCCAAACCAAATGATATTAATATCATCAAGTGTTTCAATTCTCTTTATTATACCCTGAGATGTATGTGGCTGATCTCCATGGAACATGACTAGCTTAGCATCTGGATATAGCACATTTGAGAGAGATTTTTATCAATTTCCACCTGATAAGTTGAAAACAGGTTGAAAGAGATTATCAAATATACTTGCCAGATATATGTTTGCTGCAGGAGCTGCTGCTCCGTTTTAGTGTAAGGTTGCTTGACCCCATCATTCTTGTACAAAAAATAGTACCATAAGAAGAACAGGAGAGCAAGAGCCATGGCCATTGTCATTATTGCTCCGATGAGGATTATGTTTGAAACTCGCTCTGATGGCTTAGTTGATGCTGATAACATCCACAGAATTCAGTAAATCAGAGTCAAAATATATCAAGATAAGCTCCAAATTGTCCAAGACACTACGCAACAACAGTGGCACAAGGGTAAATTCAAGTTCAAAACTCTTGTTAGGGAAAGGGCAAATGAGCATATAAGACACCAATCTGAAGTCTTGGATATATTTCCTGGATCTACATCAAATTTGAGTTGGATATTATAGCAGGGAATCCCAATGAATTCTTGCAAAGTGTGTCCAGTTGTTGACCACATAAAGCCAAGTTGCCCAGTAACCTGAAAATCACGTCCAAGAAGTTATCGTCTTAGATTTTACAACAATAAACATGTTTCAAAAATTCATACATAAAATTATTTGAATTTAACAAGAATATTATTTTCCTACTTGAAGTAAGTGCAACTTCAATCCCGCGTATGAAAGGGCTCCATTGAAGAAACTATTCACATATGTGATAAAACTATGAAACGACAGAAGGCCTAGATAGCCCCAGGAATGCAAATATCAAAACGAAATGGCATAAAGGTCTTCTTGGACTAGTTGCCTATGAAAGAAGTGAGCCTCAAGCAAAACCTCTAGGAGAATACCAACATATGGCTCATACGTTTTGTACCAGGACTTGGAAACAATGTCCAGTAATGCTCTGAGTTACATGGAATATTCTAAAATCTAGAATCGAGTTACACTCAGGTAAATTAGACTGAGAATATGTGTGCATGCATTGAAAAAGACTCCTTGCACTGTAAAGACCAAGGCCCTGTCATACCACTTGGGCTTTTCCACCTCCATAAATGTCATGACGTGCATCCTTTCATTCTCAGCTTCTTATAAAAGAGCTTTTATCCATCCACCACTGTGCTGAAATTTTCTAAGGGACTTGCAGTTGAGGAGCATTCCTCCACTATGGCTTATCAGAAAAGCACATTTTCGTTTAAAAATATAGAGCCCTGAGTTTAATGGTAACCAATTGGCGCTGCAGCTTCCCTCAATTATTTTCCTTGGTAATGAATGTCCTGCAAAATCATAAACATGACACAACAAATGATTAGCTCATAACAAAAAAATATGCGGTGAATGAAGTTAAACAGACTGAAAAGACCGAATACGAATGCTTCACTGAAATCACATTGTTCACGCAATTCGAGTCTTGATGAAACAGAAACAAAATGCCAAGATATGCCCTCATGAAAGAAACAGAAATATTGGAGGGTTAGCTTGAGCCCTAAACCTTAAATGAAACTAACAGAAAATGTGATAAACCATGTCCCTTAAACCCAGGAAATCAAACTACAGAATCACTATACTTACCTAAATTTCCTTTGTAATAAGCCCGAAAGGCCACCTCAAATCATTATTTGACTCTACTCGATCTGTTCCATTTCCTGCACGTAGAAGCTGTTGAACATTTCTACCATGAACAAGAATTTGAGATGTTGTGGTTATGATCTGGTGTGAACCCTAAATGCACAATGCAACCTGTACAAGTCACTTGAGTTGGGAAGCTACGTCCACATTATCATGGCGTATCCAGATCAGAACATTGTCTGACACATTACTTGTCCATACATGTAATTAACAGACAAATGGCGTGGATTATTTACACTGTATCTGATCTTCTATCTTAAAAGACACCAATTCTTGAAGCAGGTTTATGTATTGTGATTAAATTTGGCCTTGACAGTTTAAACTCTGTTTATATCTTTCCATTTCATTATTTATTGATGCATTCTCACTGGAGCTAATCTCAAGTATATTGCAATTGTTTGAAGGAACACAAACTACAGAATCACTGTACCTACCTAAATTTCCTTTGTAATGAGCCCAAAAGGCCACCTCAAATCATTATTTGACTCTACTCGATCTTTTCCATTTCCTGCACGTAGAAGGTGTTGAACATTTCTACCATGAACAAGAATTTGAGTTGTTGTGGTTATGATCTGGTGTGAACCCTAAATGCACAATGCAACATGTACAAGTCACTTGAGTTGGGAAGCTACGTCCACATTATCATGGCATATCCAAATCAGATCAGAACATTGTCCGACACATTACTTGTCCATACATATAATTAACAGACAACCAATACAGAAGCTGGACTTCTTGCGTAACGAAATTTTCTCTCTTCACAGCCATAAAAGTGTGTATATTTTTGGGATTGAAAAGTGATTTTGGAATGGTTTTATTGTAGATTTAAGCTCAAGGTTCTTCAGCTGAAATCTTGGGACAACAAGATCAGGGCTTTTCAAGAGGCTTTGCACCCACGTCCAACATGTTTTCCAAGAACACAACACTGTATCTGATCTTCTATCTTAAGAGACACCGATTCTTGAAGGAGGTTTATGTATTGTGATTGAATCTGGTCCTGACAGTTTAAACTCTGTTTATACCTTCAAGAATTATTTTTTAGTTAACAGTTGTATCTTTTCAGACTGTCAGCTCTCCTTTGCGGACCTTTTATTCATACTTTAGCAGTGCGTATGCTGTGTGTTTGTTGTAAGGTTTTTCTTTCACTTTCAGCTGAAGGTCAGTAGTTCTTAGGCACTCTTTTTGGGTTAAAACTGTATATGCTAGTGTTGTTTTTATTTCAGTGTTGTGAGGTTTCTTGGACTCTGCTCATTACATTCTTGGACTTGGAAAAATATAAGTGGAAGAAAAGACATTAAGAATGTAAATTGGGACAGAAATAGCTTTCGGCCTCTGGTTTCCATCGCTGACAGGAAACTTGAAAGACGAAAAAAATTCACGACGACTTTGCAGAAAATCCCAATTTTCGACAAAAATCATCACAGTATAACGATTCTGGCATAATTATATCAAATATCCATAAATTGTTGTACGAAGATATAAATATTTCTTTCCTGGATCTGGTTCTTATCTGCATATCCTAGCTTTGCGGAATTTTTATTATTTCTGATGCGTGCTGCGTGTAATTGTTTTTTTAAGTAATCACTCATAAAGATTGGAACCAATGAGCTATCACAAGGGTGAACCAATGAACTATCACAAGGGTGTCTTAACAGTGTAACTATTCACTCCCAATCCAAAAAACTATGCGCTATTACATTTAAACATTTACTTCTAAACCGAATATAATATTCCATGATTCCGTTTATTTAAATTTTCCAACGAAAGATGCAAAATATGTAAAACCTAGCGAAAAAATTAAAATGGTTGTACAAAAGGAAGGTTTAGGGGTTTTGAGATATGATTACCGAAATACGATAGACGACCTCGGCCCTGCATCGTTATTTACAAGCTCCAGCGCTATTTCCATGCCATAATTTCCCCATCCCACGACAAGAACTCTCTTGACTTTAAAATCTTTTTCATTTTTGTAATCAATCGAATGGATAACCCTTCCTCGCAAGTTGTCCAACCCGGGAACATCTGGCACGAAATTTTCACTAAATTCGCCTGTCGCCACAACTAGAAACCTTCCATGGTACTCCCTCTCAGAATTATCCGAAGAACACTTTGCAATGACATGCCATCTTCTTTTGAGTGAAACTTGCAGACTCCACAGACTCGCAAAACTACGACTGAATATTGAATCTTCTAGCATATTTTTCCAAGTAGGCAACAAAATGGTCCCTGGAAAGGAACATAGGATATTCATCAGGAACAGGCATGAGAGGAAGGTTGGCGTGTTGCTTGCTGCCCTGCAGCGTCCCCCGATCGTACGTCCGGTTTTTCCACAGGAACCCCATGCAAAAATCTCTATCCAGAACGAGACTGGAAATTCCAAAATTCCGAGGTCTGTAAGACATGCTGCGACGGCCAAGCCAGACGCCCCAGCGCCGACTGTTATAACTTATTCATCCCTATTTTCATCGAGTGATTTGTGGTATTCATTTTCACCACGAAATCCTCCATTACCAGAACACGTCTCTGTCTCATTCTTAGATCCAACAACAGTCCCATTGCACACCAAAGCCAATCCAGAACCTCGATATATCCTATCACTGGTCCAATTTTCAATCCTCCGTCCAAAGACAAAAGGACCCTCACTTCCATGGGTTTCACTGACTATTTTTTCCGGAGATTCTCCAGGGCTCTGAAACACAATTGAAATTGGGCTATCAAAATCCTCTTCTAGAGACTCGTCCAATAAGCCGTTGCTCAGAAATTGCCATTGCTCAGAATTTACGTAGAGGGACTTTCACTGAGGTCCAAAGAACTAGAACCCCTCCATACCCTCTCCCTGCTTGAACAGAGGTCCAAAGAACCAGAACCCCTCCTTACCCTCTCCCTGCGCATTAGGTAATAGGTCATGCAAATCAGCGTCAGACAACGTCCATAGGAATCTTGGTTGTGCATCATGATGAACCCACTTCACACGGCAATAGCTAATTGGGTCAAATGAACAGATTTGACTGCACTCAACTCTGATTCAGATTGAAACTCAATAAGGGAATTCAACGCAAGAGTAGATGATCGGTTTGAACCCAACTATTTCCGCAATAAATTTGTAACCACTTTGATGTGAGAGCTGGAATTTTTGTAATCTTCTAACATATAAATTTTTGTAATCTTCTAACCTATAATCTCGTACCTCACAAGGAGAATGACAGGTGGATGGAGGGGGAAGTTGATTTCAGAGGGGAATGACTTACCACGTAATTATTTAAGGAGTTGTCTATAATGCGATTTTTTGGAGATTACGGTGACAGAATCCAGCGACGAAATTGAGGTTAAATCTTGATTTGTTGCAGTTAAAATGGTTTTTTAAGTGCATATTTGGATTCAACACTCTGAAAAACCCCTGGAACGCTTTGAATAAATTGCTGCTGAATTTTGACCAGAAAAACCCACCGAAAGACTTCCAAAAAGTCTTATTATAGACAACTGCATTATTTAATTTAGTAAAAATAAGTAATAGTTGTATTTAAATATGCCTTATTATTTGAAATGATTTTTTAATGTATATATAGATTCAGTACCGTCAAAAATCTTGAAACACTTCAATTTTACAAATTAAATAATTTAAATATATGATTTTAAAAAATATTTATTGGATTTAAATAAAATTGATCAAAATAAAAAGATCTATTTCATTTTATTGATTTCACGTTCACCCTTATGATTTTTCCATGGAATGTGTCACGCCAGGAGTAACTCTAGTTTGGCAGAAAACTGATACCATTTATTTCATTAGGTAGTTATTGTTATATACAAAGAATGTGACTGCTCAGTTCATCTTCTTGATGACTGTTCACATTCCAAATTCACCCAATCGCAGAGGATTAGGTGTCAACATTCCCCCCCTTAATCTGAAGGGATGTTGGTGAGTCCAAGCATCGGTCTGAATCTTTCAAGCTTTTCTCTTCCAAGCGCTTTGGTGAAGATGTCTGCAATTTGCTCATTTGTGGAACAATG
>APFE031574603.1:0-39974 GCA_000404065.3 Pinus taeda | reverse complement strand
TTCAAATTCATTTGATGTATATTCTTTTCCATTATCAGTGCGAATAGACCCAATATGAGATTGTGCATCATTTTCAATCCATTTATGAAAAATCTTGAATGTTAGGAAAGCATCAGATTTGTTCTTCAATAAATAAACCCAACACATTCTGGTGTAGTCATCAATAAATGTCATGATATATTTATTTCCATTTGCAGAAGGAACAGGCATTGGACCACATAAATCTGAATGAATAAGTTCAAGCTTCCTATGTGCTCTTGAATGTGAGTCATGAAATGACTGTTTGCTATGCTTTCCTAGAATGCAAGCATCACATGCTTAAGTTTTCTAGGAATTGTAGGCAAACCAGCAACACCATTTTTCTTCAATAAGCAGAGACTGTCATAGTTTAAATGTCCAAATCTAGCATGCCATAATAAACTTGATGGAAGTGTACCTTCTTCATGATGAGAAATATATGAGAAATGTTGTGCATGGGTAGATGTTCCTTGCAGTTTGAAAATCCTTTCTTCTTCTATTCCCCTCATGACAAGTGAGTGATCAGATGCTTTTCTTACCTCAAGCTTGCTATCAAACATATGAATGGAGTGACCTTGCTGGCAAATGTGGACCAAGGACAGCAAGTTTCTCTTGAGCTGTGGGAGATATAAAACATGATCAAGAAGAAAGTCTGAGAGACCAGGCAGTTTAAGCCTGATTGTGCCAAGCCCTGATGGCTTGATTTTTGACTGATCTACAAAGTATACTACTCCATCAACATTGTCAGTGAAATCTTCAAAAAAATCTTTTCTATGATTCATGTGACAGGTTGCTCCTGAATCAAGCAGCCAATCATTTTTCTAGGAAGCAAGTGAAGTATTAAACAAATCTTCTTTTACTCCAATGTTACATTGTGCCTCAACATAGTGAGCGGATTCAGGTGCTTTACCTTTGTCTGTATCATCAGTTTTACCTTTCTGTTGGTTTCTTCTCTGCTCAATTTTGTCCCATGGTAGCTTGCATGTAGAGGCATCATGTGATCCATTTCTTTTGCAGCGAATACAATGTAAATCTGCCTTTTCTCCTTGAGAATGTCTGCCCCCCCTGCCTCTGAAGTATCTTCCTCTTCCTCTTCGTCCACCTCTTCCTCTTGTAGAATCTTGAGCAAGATACTTTTCTTTATGAGCAAGGCACACAGTCTCTTCAGAAGATTCAGGGGATGTCTTCTTTCCAAAGGCTTTTTCTCTTTCAGCAAACTTTTTCACAAGAGAGTCAAAGTTATATCTTTGAGATTTCCATTTGCTTGCAAAGACTCAAGATAATTGGAGTATGTAGGATAAAGTGCCTTGAGAAAAGCAATAAGAGAGATATCCAGCTCAACATTAGTGGATTTGATATCATGCATTATAGACTTTACTTCATATGCAAGAGCAAGAGGATCATTATTTTGCAGTTCAAGAGTGAAGAGTTTAATCATGAGTTGGACGACTTCAAGTGCAGAATGTGAGTCATAGAGTTCTTTCAGCTTTTGTAAAGCTTCAAAGGCAGTTGAATATGATGAAATATGGCGACTCACCTCTTTATTTACAGATGTTGTGATTAATGCATAAGCTTTGTTGTTCTTGTTTTCCCAAATGGCGAGCTCTTTGTCTAAGGTAGGCTTTTCTCGGTCACTGTCTCCTTCTCCGACACACACTCCTTTCCACAACTCATTGAAGATGAGGGTGTGTTGTATCATCTAGGACCAATCAGGATAGCTCTCCTTGCCAGTGAGAACTATTCCTACGATAGAGATGATTGAATGCATTTTGTAAAAGAAAACTTCTGCTGATAGAAAAAAATACTTCTGTTGATATACAATGAAATTGTGCTCAAAAGAGAAAAAAGATTTCAAATACTTTTATGTACTATGTTTCTTCAAATCCCTCCAATGTTTATAAAAGGATTCTCATATAATACATCCACCATATTCCATTTTACAAATTCAGTGCATATTCTATTCAACGCATTCAAATATCTACAAGCTATTCAATATATATATATATGCTGGTCAATATATATAATTATATATATATATGTTGGTCAATATATATCATTCTACGCATACACCCACAGCGCACATATAAACCACAGTGTTTCCCCGGATGCGCACCACATTAATATTCGAACAACGTGAATATTATTCAAACCACAGCTTTAATACACATTCAAACCACAACTTTGAATTATTAACGCATTCAAAACTCAAACGCTGTTTAATACCAAACGTTATGCAAACAGCGTGCCACCATCGTGAAATTCAAACAACGTGCCACCATTATGAAATTCAAACAACGTGCCATCATTATGAAAACAACGTGCCACCATTATGAAAACAAGCGCTTTGATATCACTCCCATGTGTGATATCAACACTGAAAATTGTGCTGCGTTCGGGCCTGTCCTTGGTCCACATGCGTAGCCTTATTCAGATTGCACCCACAGACTACAGGCATCGTATCAGTTTCAAAGGAATGAGACCGGGTGTGAACAAATGATTTCGGCAGACTGCAACAATTTCATAATCAATTTGAATGCAATGCCTTGTTCAAGCTTTTACCTCTAAATTTTACAAAAATAAAACTAAGTAGTGTGCTGCATTTTAGAATATCACTACATATGAATTAGGAGCAAGCGTCGGAGGTATTTCGAGTCCCCTTAGGATATCCAAAAAGAAAAAACGAAAAGAAGGAGGCCGCTGTAAATGTTGAAGAGCAGCGCGTTATGGACAGAGGTGTTAGGGGTCAGGGAATATGAAACGGTTTGGGGTCTAAGCGTATGCAAAAATCATAAATAGAATATGTCAGGGCAGCACAGGTGTGGCAGAGAGCAATGGAGCAGATCAGGAGTTACAAAGACATAAAGGGTAAACAGGGAGCTGGCTCTGATACCATGTCAGGCCAGGAGTAACTCCGGTTTGGCAGAAAACTGATATGATTTATTTCATTAGGTAGCTATTGTTATACACAAAGAATGTGACTGCTCAGTTCATCTTCTTGATGATTGTTCACATTCCAAATTCACCTAATCGCAGAGGATTAGGTGTCAACAGAATGCCAAAGGTTTTGCAAATACCCCCATTGAAATGTCTTAATTTAATATTGAGAAAAAAATTATCATGAAATTGCAAGCAAGGTGTTATGTGATGAAACTTTATAAGACGTTATTAACTTAACGTCCTTTCGCTAAGCTAATTTAGTGGATTGATGTGACATGTAAAGTTGTGTGAATACATTCTGATAAAACTACATTAAATTCCAAGCCGTATGAAGTGAAGTTTACATGCCTCTTTTATTTATTTTTGTATTGTAACTAACTTAAAATATCAAAATTTCAATCTCAACTACAACATATTTAATTTAGTGCAATTAAGTGGTTTTCTACTTTTTACTGTGCCCAAAATTACATTTTCTAACTAAAGTTTACATGCCTTTTTTATTTATTTTTGTATTGTAACTAACTTAAAATATCAAAATTTCAATCTCAACTACAACAAATTTAATTTAGTGTAATTATTAGTGTAATTAAGTGGTATTCTACTTTTTACTGTGCCCAAAATTACATTTTCTAACTACAACATATTATATATATATATATATATATATATATATTTATATATTTTATTTGTATTTTTAAAATGTTAAAACTATATATTTTTTATTACCCTATATATTTTTATACATAATATGTTTTTTTTATTTTTTTTTAAAATTTCATAAAAATGGAAAATATTTTAATTATTAGTGCTATATAATAAAGCTTTGTAATAATAATTTTTTTTTTGCCTTTTATTATCGTAAATTAACTGTCTAAAAGTAGAAATTTTCATAAATTTAAAATTCTAATCAATTTAAAAAAATCAAATTAATAGTTTTTTGGGATCATTTCAAAGATATTGATCTATCATCTATTAATGTCTAAGATCCTAATATGCAACACCATCATCATGTGCATATTGACAAAACATGACCATCGAAAATACTTTGTTGGTAGTTTTTTAGGGGGTATCATATGCATATTGACAAAACATGACCATTCAAAATACCTTGCTGGTAATTTTTTAGGGGGGGTGAACTTCCACTCATGCCAAATGTTTTTGGGTTTTGGGTTAGTTACATGTTTTCTCACATAAGAAGAAGACAATCCAATAGCCAATGAGAAGTAGTTTTATATCATAATCCACTTATGGTGGTGGATGAATTCATATCTCAACAAATGAAATTAGCAACAAAGTTGTTCTTACCTCCAAACCGATAGATAATTACAATTTAAGAAATTACCTCAATTTACCAATTAGTGAAACCTTAATGGACCAAATTGTAAACCTTAACACTAACTTGAATTCAATCATTTTACTTTAATTTAGTTATATTTAAACTAAGCAACAGAGAATAGCTACTATTTAGCACTCGTTTAAATCCATTTTGGATGATAGCTAGGGAAAAATTATTTGGACAATTAATGGTTGTAACAAAGTACACCATTCAGCGAGAAATCTAGAACCATGGAGTTCAAAGTGCTTAGTTTTGGGTTTTTTTCCAGTGCACTTTCCAACAAAGAGGGAGTCCTCAAACCTTTAATATCAATTTTGAGTAAAAGGAAGTGGGTGAAAAACAAAAGTGAAATGTAATATTTTATTGTTATTATAGTGAAAGATAGATTTTCCACGTAAATATTGTGTCCAATATATAAATTTAATTTAATTTTTTGGTTTTGATCAAGCCATAAGAGAGTATTAACAAAGTGAAGAGATAAAAAACACACACTTCTATCTTAATACAAGAAGCCCAAGTCATTTCATCTAATTTGATTAATAGCCTATCACATTGATTTCCCTCCCTCCTTCAAGAATTATAGTACGTTGTTTTCTTCAAGGTCACTCGGATTAGTAGCATTTACAATTAATATGATATTGGATTCTTGCAGCCACATTGTTATTGTAATGAATTCTTGATATCCCTTAGGTATCAACTTGGATTTGACTTTGGGCATCTTATCTCAAGCACTCCATAAAAATAGCTTCTGAAACCATAAAATGGATCAATATCCTAGGCACTTCGTATTTTCTTGACCTAAAATTTCTCCACGTGAGAACAAGTTTTATAGGTTTATGATCATACAAGTTTAGCATCTCTATTTTTTAGCATATAGCACAATAAAAGGGTACCCATATGCAACATGCCACCCACATTTACCCAATTTTACAAGCTTTCCAGGGTAAACATGAGGCGAGTGTCACTATGATATGTACCGACCTCCAATTTCCACTTGTGGAAGTGGGGACAACACACCGACAACTTTATAGACATCCCTCAGGGACTACAAACCACTTAGGTGTCTGCAAGCCACCCCAAGTGACCAATCCCTGAGCGGGAGCTCTTTTCACGAGAGAAACTTCGCAACTGCATGCACAACACAACATCATAGTGGTTATGAGGTTCCAACTGCATGCATAGGCTTGCCTCCATGCGGTTATGGCCGAGATTCCCAGTTCAATGTGAGCAGTTCGGAGGTCTGAGCCACTTTTTAAAAGTTGCCTATAGACCACTTCCCATAGCTTCTTGTAACTTTCCATAATGCATTCGAATGTGTTGACAAAGCTAATCAATCAAAACTCAAGCAAGAAATTGACCTAGACATGCCTAATCCATGATAGACATTTCATCAAACATATGGTAAACATGATGGCTACAGGTCACGAATCCATATCTATTCATAAATTGATAATCTTCCTCTGAAAATCACCAAGAAGGCTTATTCCCTCCCCAGCTAGTTGGAACAACATTAGTTAGTCCATGCATTCATTAACTTATCAAAACGTGACAATAACCATAAATAGTATAGACCATATTACCATCATATAACCAACATATAAGCTAGAATATAAACCATGGCAAACCAACCATAATATCACTATAATAAACTGTAAAAATGCTCATATATCACAATAGGGAGATATATCATAATAACATATGAAAATGGCAACTAAGTTAGGTACTTCCACGTACCACCTGACCATATATTGGTCTGAACCAAATATTTCTTTCATCTTATCACTCCCGCGCCATATTCCAAGCATGAATGTGGGATCATAAAGGTTAAACCAAAACAAAACCAACATGGGCTTCTAGAGGCAAAACCACCTCAACCCTCAACCATAGTGATCTCACCCATACAGTCCAAAAATCACTAAAATCAACCGCATCAGTGTCTACCCAAGATATCTAGGGCTCCAGGAACTGGTAACTCAACCCAAAACTAAATCAAGGCTCCAAAGTGTTTGTTCAACCTGCAGCTCTAGGGACTAAAAAGTAAACCCACAAGGCTTTATGTTATGGGCAAATTCAGTGTTTCTTCAAATGACTAACCCCTAGACCTTGTAGCAAGTCTAGAACAACAGTTAAAGTAATTCCATTGCTTTTCCTATAGCTAAAAAATAAAAGAGAGAGGAGAAAAAGAACCAACCTGTATCTCTCGCTTGATCCCTCTTCCCTTTGACCGCTTTCGCCGCTCCCTTCCGTATTTAACTCGCTTGAAAGGTACCTACACACAAGCTGAGATAGAAAACCATCAAAGCATACATATCAATCTGTAAACGAAACATATTATAGAATCAAAAGTACAAGATACATCACATAACACATGAATGGGAAAAAGCATAGAATTGTTTATTAATAGAAGGAAACATTACAACCCATGTAGATGGATGTCCGATTCAGTGTCATCCTTCTAGATTCAAACCCTTCTCTCCTCATGAAACAACAATTTGACATGATAACATTACTCTCTCTACTAATCTCATTCAAACAACATTTCCTTAGCTCAAGAAGTTCCAACCTTAGACCAGCCTTGAATCCCTGGTCCTTTTATCGCTGAAAGGAGGAGGTTAAGCCATTAATGTCCCTCATGAATGCTTTGCCATAATTGGTAAGTGGTTCCATGGAGGAAGGGATAATGGATTAAGGTTCATTCATCTCCTTCCTCATCCAAAAGCGAGCCCAATCCATCTAGAAACTTCCAGAAGGATCCATTGGATGAGGAATCCAATGGATTTATTTCAAAAATTCGATGGATCTCACTCATCGCAGGTAAAACAAAGGCTAGGTGTGATGCATAACAACCAGATAGTGCAATTCCTACAATGCATTGTACCGAGACAGAAGGCTGCCTCAGATGATCTCCTTAGGGGCATTTTTTGGATGAATGGTGACATGAAACTCTTGGGAGGCAAGCATGATGTGGGTTAACTTCATTAGGGAATGAAAACAATTGAATTAGGGGTTGATGGACCCTAATAATATAGATCTGGAAGTTGGGATTGATGTGCCCAAATTTTCCTGTAATAGATGCCCCCTAAAGCATGAAGTCGAAAATAACCATGTCGAGTGAGATGCTTTACCACTTGGAGAGAAGGTTTCGAAGCGAAAGGTGACCTGCATCAGTTACAACACAAATATCATGATATTTTGATTTTTTCTCATAATATAGCTCAGGGAAGGCATACCCATGATCAGATTTATAAAATCTCATTACATGTACCAACATAGTCATCTATAGATGTAGACCCATGAGTGGATGACCATGAACGTAAGGCCATTGTACATTTGATATAGTACTCCCGAGAAATATATCATAGCCCGGATGGATGAAACTAGATCAGAGGTCTTCAATCTCGTCCATTCTTTCACTCAATGTACAAGTATAACCATGTGAATAGATGATTCGAAGTTGAACATGGAGAGATATCGTTTGATTACCAGCCAATGATGTAAGCCGCTAACAGATGTGAGAGGAATCACCGATAAAAATAATGACCCTCAAGGTTCTACAATACATTCCACATGGTGTGAATAAATGATTTTATGTTGAACACCATACAAAGTCTTTTGGACGAAGGCCAGTGATGTCAACCTATCGCCGAAAGCGAGAAACCTGCCATTGATGTATGCAAGCCTCAAGGTACTGAAGGGGTGTTTCTAAGTCAACTTCTTGGGTGATGTGCTGATGTCAACAAGAAGCGACTCGTCGCAGGTGGGCCTTGATGTATCCCACATCAACAACACAAAACAAGGTGAATGATTTTGGAGATGAAACATTGACTGACGACACAAGGTTCAGGAATGGCGAGCATGAAAATGAAGGTTTACTGTATTGTAAAGGATGAAGTTTTGAATTGAATGACTTATCTTGAACATATCGGCCACACTAAAGTGAATTGGTAGCATTGACCCAAAACAAGGTGATGGATGGTATGAAAGACCAATGGTGTGATAACCATCAAGTTGAATGACCCAACCCACATAGTCACGGTGATGAGGTGAAAGTGTCATGTTCAAGAGAGACCTACTACCATAAAGTGTTCCCAGCTTTTTCCCATTTTCCCCAGTCATTTCTGACCAGTACCTCTTTATTTTTAATCAAGCTTGAGGAGGATAACATATGCTTGTTGTATAATTCCACCCTTCGGGTGAATCCATCACTATTTGATGTTTTAACGAGTTTAGAGAAGGTGAAACTCGGTCTTGTCTAGATGGACAAGTTTGTCGCTATTTAATGTTTTTAATGAGTTTAACAACAAAGATAACTCGGTCCTTTTCACATTTAGAGAGTCTGAAAAGGGACTAAATGGAAACTTCAAAAGTTCTTTTTCATACATTTCTCTCTCAAGCCCAAAAAAGCATAAAATAATACAAGAGAGAACCTATTGATCATGTTTGACCAATGAGTACCTTTTTCGTAGTTAATCTATCTCAGCCCGAAGAAGGGGTAAAACTATACTGAGTAGATATCGATTCTAATCCATTAACAAGCTAGAAACGACAAGCACTCGACAATCTTTTCATGTTTAGAGAGTCTGAAAAGAGCTTAAAGAGGACTCCATTTTGAGGAACGAGTGGTATCTCAGGTAGCAACTGGTTCCAGTGATGTTGGAACTTCTTAAAACATGTTGATTTATGTGAAGAGGATGGCTAATAAGACCACTCATTGCAACTGTTCCTCAAAAAGGGTAAAACAACCAAGTGAAAGTGTATGATCGGCCAAAGAGATGGTGGTGATGGAATGAAACAACCAAGGCTCATCTGATAGAAAAGGCTGATAGAATGGCAATCACAAGGGTTAAAATGGAAATGGGTTCATTTTTAGACAAGCTTGAAGCATAGGGAGCTATGCTTGGATTCAATTTCATGTTTACACAAGCTTGAAACGAAAAACTATGCTTGGCTTCAATTTCATTTTTACACAAGATTAAAACGAAAAACTATGCTTGAATTGGTTTACATGCCCACAGCATGATGAAAAGGAGAGTCTCCGGTAATCAGATGGAAGTCACTACGGTGAAGCAAGACGGTTATACAACACCTTTTCGGCTTCGTCCAGTTAGACAAAGGTGAATGGGATGAATCCCTTCACATAACCTACAGGGAAACTTAACTTTACCACTAGGTGCATGCCCCCCAAGCTTCATTACATTCACCTAAGTAGACTACTCATGGCTATCAGGTGGATGGAATGAAGGTTCTTCTACGACATCAAGTGAAAGACTCGATTGGGATTTTACGAAATCTATTCAAAGACTCAACTTGGAACTTTGCTCTAGGGGACCTTGTTTCATTTTTTAACAAGCTTGACACAAGACAAGGAACTATGTTCATTGGCCTGTTTCATTTTTTAATGAGGTTGACACAGTAAAAGAACTGTCCTCATACCCTTGGGCTCATTTTTTAACGATGTTGACACAAGATAACGAACTATCCTTAGAGAATCCTTGTTTCATTTTTTAACAAGGTTGAAACAAGACAACAAACTATCCTCAAACTCCATGTTTCATTTTTTTATGAGGTTGACACAAGACAACGAACTATCCTCGAACTCCTTTTTTTATTTTTTAATGAGGTTGACACAAGACAATGAACTATCCTCGGACTCCCCCAGTACATGTTGTACAACATCACTGAATTGATCGTCAGTTGATGTAGGCGTGGAACAGGTTGCCACATAATTAACCTGTGGCAGGGATGATACCATTGGTATAAATTGACCATTTAGGGAAGATGGTTGACTAGGAGCCATATTTGGACCGGGAAATGAAAGCTAGTCAACAGTGAAAATTATGCCTTCATGTGGGAAACAAATCACTTGAAAGAGTGTTGAAACAATAGCGCCCATGTCCTAAACATAGTCGTACCCAAGAAGTAAATTATAATCCAAAGGGCTTGGGACTACCATCACGTTCAGATAAACGGTTTTTCCTCCCAAAGTAATGGGTAACCGAGGGAGGATCCCTAATGGTCGACTCATTCCTCTGTTAGAAGCCAACATATTCTATGTAACTAGCGCAAGTGGCGGTGAACCGAGCGCTTGCCAAGCAGTTGAGAAAGGATACTCACAGACGCACCTTCCTCTATAATAGTTCCAGATACAATCATATTATAAACTTGTACTATGATTTGTAAAGGCACATAAGAAGGAAAGTGAAATCTTGCTAGTCAATTCCAATCAAAGGAAGTGACTAGACTACTTGGAGAGGGTACTGTATAAATGAGAGAATTAACCCCTTGAGTTACAAGAACAGGAGGATTTTCCTCCTGTCTTGATGGAACAGGAGGATTTCCCCCAAGCTCATTAGAATTTGAAGAAACGAAAAGAACTTGAGTGGTATCATGTTCACTCTCTTCGAGAAAGGTACGCTTTATTGAAGGTGAAATTGGGTCAACTGTTACCTCGACCTGTTGATTTGGGTCGGGTATAGACTCATAGGATTCACTTTCAGAGAGAGTGGATTTGACCGACGGTTGATTTGAGTCATTCAATTCATCAACTAGTGAAGGATTTAGGGATAGTTTCCTGAAACCATATGGAAGTCGCTGCGGTGAAGCAGGACGGTTATCCAATATGTTCTTGGCTTCATCCAAATAGGGACAAAGGTGAATGGGGTGATTCCCTTCACATAACCTACATGGAAACTTAATTGTGCCCTTCTTTCCATAAACTTTACTACCAATAGTTGATGGTGTTTCACCAACATGATCTCCAGAGGTTGATGACACAAGATGATGTGAACGGGAAGACCATTCTTCTAAGATCTGAGGAATATCAAGACAACTTCGAAGAAGATGGTCTCCCGCACAAAGTTTGCAGGGATATCGAACTTTGTGAGGCTTGATGGACGGTTTCTCATCATATGTTGCATTCAAAGCAATGGTTGCTTGGTTGCCCCTCTGCTGAATTTGTTGCTTCTTCTTCTTCTTCCCTTTCTTCTTCTTCTTAGCCACCTGGTTACTAGTACCAATACTTTCACCAGGCGAAGAGGAAGAAGGGGAGGAAGAAACAAATGAGGAAGAAGGCAAAGGGTAAACTTTAGGATTAACTGGAGATTGATTTTGTCCAGTTGGAGGTGTACTCGATTGCGGAGAAATCACGACATTTTGAACCAAGGAGGTTGAAAACAACCATACTAGCAAGCCAATGGTAAATCCCGAAAGGGACAATGTAGCCATATGTGGAGCACCAATATTTCCAAATGGAGGAAAAGGACTAGGATTTCCATCAAAAGGAATTTGGTGGACTCCGTATTTGTCGCCATATGTTTCAACCTAAGATTAACGAAGGAGCGAGCGTGGAGGATGTTATCCGTTGTCAATTAATTTTTACGACACTGGAACACAACTTTGATTTTTCATTTTTAAAGAGTCGAGAAAAAACAAAAGATGACTCTAGTCGCTTTTTATGTTTAATGAGCCTGAAAGGACAAGTGCTCAGATGGACCTTTTCTTTTAAGGAGTCGAAAAGGAACAAAAGTGACTACTCTGGAGATACTAGACAAGAGGGTTTACCAAACTAATCACAAAACTGCAATAGACACCTTGATGGTAAATGAAAGAGAAATTACCAAGGATTTACCATACGACAGTTAGTCTTCCCGAATGTTGTGTTTAGTGCATTGTGATCAGTAAGGTGGCAGACTCGACTTCCTAGGGATAAAGGATTTCAACCTATTGGGGTTTCCCATTATATACTCGACGATACATGAAGCACAAGTCTATACTAGTACTTATCGATCAGAGAGGAGGAATCACCCAACCTCAGTGAAAATGATAGCCACTAGGTTTAAATACCCCAGAACATATCTCTAGCATAGACACCTCTAGATGTTTGTGTTAAATTCCAATGCGTTATTAGGTTAATTGATGTAAATTTTAGGTTGATCTTACTTAGAATTTTCCTTTGAAGGTTCACCACGAGATGTTTTACGAAATTCCTAAAAATGCAACTAGAATGAGAAGCACTCTTTCCATTTGTTTGCAACAATGAAAATCCTAGCTATCAAGGATAGAGCATACAAGTAATTTTTGGATCAAACTACAAAGAGCACAAACTAATGCAATTCCCTAAGCCATTCCTTTAAAGCATTCACAAACATTAATATGCACTTGCATGTATTTCTTTTTCTTTTCAGTTCCTCTTAATGTGAATGATGCACTAAGAAAAACTAATGCACAAACAATTCAAAAATTCTTTTCACAAAAATGTCAATTTATGACAATTTCTCTTAAAGGGAAAGGAGGAATAAACGACACTTTCAATTTTAAATAAACAAATATTTCCGACATTTTAAATGAAAATATGAAACAAATGCACAAGTCAATCAATCAATCTTTTATGAATGAAGATTTTACGACAATTCAATTTTCGAAGGAAAAGGCGACTTTACGACACTTTCTTTCAACAAAGATCAATTGACCATTTTCTAACTTTGACTACAAACTGATAATGACAAAGAAAACATTAAAGAAACATTAATCAATCTAATCAAAGTAGGGTTGGTTAGCTAAGGATATGAAAAGACTGTTTTTAGAGATAAGACATCATTGATTTTCAACAAGCAAGCAATCAAAAGAATTTTGGCAAAACTCAAGCCAAAGGTGGGAATTTAACCTAAGGTTGATTAGCGCAGGTCAAAGAGGGGCTAACTGTGCTGCATAGCATTATCTTTCACTAAAAATTGCATTGATTTCAATGAATTGAAAATTGATCATTTTCGGTCAAAGAGGGCCAATCTGCATTGATCAACGCAGGAAAAAGAGGGAAAAACTGAACTGATTAAAATATTCCTTTGTTAATCAGCGAAGGTCAAAGAAGGCATAAGTGAACTGCATAGCCTTGTCTCTAAGGCTAGCCTGCACTGATTCCTGTGCGGCCACTCAAGAGTCATCTAACCTCAAATTTTGACCAAAATTCAATGCAAAAGGTTGAATCACAACAAGTAAAGTATGTCAAGGTGTCTAAGGAGGTGGATAAGCTACTATAAGGGCTAAAATTTCCCCAGTATGGTCACCATTTTGTTATGGGAAAATTTAGTGTTTCTTCAAATGACTAACCCCTAGATCTAGTAGCAAGTTTAGAACAACAGTTAAAGTAATTCCATTGCTTTTCCTATAGCAAACAGATAAAAGAAAGAGGAACAAAAGAACCAACATGTATCTCTCAATCGATCCCTATTCCCTTTGACTGCTTTCACCGCTCCCTTCCATACTTAACTTGCTTGAAAGGTACATGTTGATGCCTCGAAAATCGCTGCATCAACATCGGGGAAAACCACCCGGTCCGGACCTTAAAGCAGCGCCTTTTCCGTTTGGTGTGGTCGCTACGACCAGATATAATGGGACCAGTTTCCCAATGACTGGTAAATAGGATGGATAAGTAGTTGATTTTCTATTATCTAATAATAATGGATGGATTCCTCCCAATATAAATCGCATTCAGATTTTGTCTTCTAGCTCAGAAATACTTTCACAAAAAGCAATAGTGCATATCTTATCAAAGCATTCTTCATTCAGATTTAGAATATAGGCCCAATCTTCATAAAAAATATATCGGAAGCACAATAGTGTGACTTCCCGATCCAAGTTTTATACAAAAATTTAGGACCCTTTGTAAAGACATGAAAGGGTCTATAAATACTATCTAAGCTAACTAACTATGAAATAAAAATGCTATTAGGTGGTATAACCAAATCATGAAGATCTCCTTGAAATAGATCTGTTTGCAGTCGGTAGCATGATTCACTATTTTGGTCGATCATCCTTTGGCTTGAGCTGGCAGATAGTAAGCATTGGTTGCAATTATGGAGGGTGACTCAGACGAGAATGTAGTTGGGTTGAATACATAGCATCATGAATTTCGGGAATCATGTAACCAATTGCATCGGTTAAACATTTGAGTGCTGCTCTTTGACTGTATGGTTTAACTAGGAAGAACCAAAAGGTATCCCAAGTTAAACTTTGGATGCCAGCGATTAACCTTTCCTTCTTTTCCAATTCTTGATTGCATGCTTGCTCCAATGCTTTGGCTGATGACAATTTACTTGGAGTGCATTGTGAAATCAAATTAGACAGATAAAGAGTATTATTGATTAACTCAATCAAATTACTGGTTGTTGATCTGTGTCTTGAAGTTTCCCTTTCTGCCTTCATCAATTGCGACTGCCATTCTAGAAAAAGAATCTCCTTGTGCGATTCTAGAATTTTAGGCAGATTCACAGCTTGTCCTTCACTGGTTTCTTGCCAAGCAAGAAAGTTGGTTAAAGTTTCATCGGCCTGTTCCAAATTTTGTCTGGCGTCGACTGATTTGTCAATGATTGATGAAGTAATCTCACAGAGGGGTTCAGCAAGAGAAATATTATGACATAGTAAATCTAAATGTTTAATCAATGCTTTATTGATCTAGAGAGCCTCAGACCTGAACTCTGCTAGTTGAGGAAAACTCTTGAACTTCTCTACCTGTTGTGATAATTGAGCGATTTGCTCATCTTTTGTTTTACTCATATGTTCATTCATTGTTTTCAGCTTGGCCAGTGCTATTGATAGTTCCTTTTGTTTCTGCATTGCACTTTAGTCTATCCTCTGCTTCTCCTTGAGTAATTTTTCATTTAGTTGGTTGTTTACTTGCTAGTGCGCTGCTATCTGTTGTTCCAATTGCTCTATTCTTTGTTGTTTTTCCAATATCTGTGTTTCCAATGAAACAATTAAATAGATCTTTTTCTTTGAGTAAATTGCTCACTTCTGCTGCTTTATCCATAGTGGTTGGCAAATAAGCCCCGACGTATTGAGAGAGTTTTGTGAGGTCTTCGGAGGGATTGAATTGTTCTTTCCATACCACATTAGCCATCTATGTCTGTGTAGGTAAAAGGGAAGATTGATCAAGCCTTCTCTTTTTCCTTTGCCTTTTTATTACAGACCTATGTTTGAGACTGTAAAAGACATCTAATGGTGGTATTTCTTCTATCTGTAAAATGATTTCATCTCATGGATCCTTAGGAATTATCTCTACATCCTTGTTGGTAGGTAGGCCATTGGTTCCTTTAATTGGAACCATACTTGTTGCTGTCTTGTGACCAATTGCCACTTCAGGGGTATTAAAACCCCGTGAAGTCTCAGGATTGCTTATAATAGAATCAAACTATTGCCATTCTTTAAGGAGCTTGGGATCGATTTGAGTATTTGTAATCATGTGTTCGCTGCCCTTTTCCTGTTCTTTCTCTTGTTCTTTCTGTTCTGGCTCTTTTCCTTTCTCGGGAATTTTTTCCATAGTAGGAGGTTTGACACCAGTTTGCTATTCAGGGTCGCTTGACTGGATTGTTGGGGTGGTAGCTAATAAGTCCAGAGGCAAAGTTTGCAACCTATGTTCTCTGAGTCTATTAAACTCTTCCAGTCCTTCATCTTTATATAAGATCCTGGCCAATGTTTTTACCTGGAATAATGACTCTGCTGAAGAAAACAGGTCATCAAATTCATCCTTTTCATGATCAAACCTTGTAAGCTTGGTTTGTTCAAGAACATTATAGGCAACTTTTTTAGGATCATATTGTTTGTTGGGGATAGTTGCAAGATTGAGCATCTGTATTTTTTCTGCCTCCTTTTCTGCATGTTTGTAATCATGAAGAGTGTGGACACCACACCTTAGAGGAAATGTAGGCCATACCTATTTCTTAGAGTTTATAAGAGTTTTGGATGTCCCTTCTATTGTTATTTGGTAGGCCAATTCCCGAGATAGCAGCTTATCTGGTACATACAAAGGAAGAACATGGGGCTTTGTAAGGCTACCAAAAAGCCTTATATAGGTGAATTTGTCTTCTCTGAACCAATTTTCTACAGTAGTTAAGTCGATCCCTGCTTCCTCAGAAATCCTAGGGGCAGATTTATCAAAAATAGCATAGTAGATAGCCAACATAAAACCATTGCAGATTTGGTATAAATGATTTTTGTAGTGAGCTTTCCATAACATCTGATGATAAATGTGGATTGGCTTAGGGTCTTGGGGAGTCTATCTCCAGCCAAGTACCAGATATTCAGAGTTAAAACAGGGAGTATCCATAGTATAAGCACTATAATAAAGAGGGGGAATGGTCCTAGTAGTTTTGCGTGAATTTGATCTAAATTCCAGAATCGTTGCAGCCAATTTATTAGACAATATGTTTTCCCAATCCATCATATAACTATTGACTGTTGTTTCCATTAAAGGGACTATTTCAATGGTGAATTTAGAAAAATCATGTATCCCCCACATTCTACACGTCATAGTTCCGACATAACAGTAAGGAGAAGCTAATGAGTCCACCGAGTACTTACCTAATGATTCGTGTTTGTGCTTCTCGGGATTATGTCTCCACTACTTAATCGGGGCCGATTCTGTCTCATTTTCATTCGCAAACTTTTCCAAGAAGGCTTTGTTGTACCGCTTTTCAGGTTTAGGCAAGTGATACATTTTCCTTAAATCTTCAGGCTGAAAGGAGCCAAAAATCCTTCCGACAATTGTGCAAAATGTTCTATTTGAAACCAGAATTTCTTCCACCACCCATCTCACTACGTTAGTGTATGGAAGAATCTTTTCTCGTGCTACTATTCTGTGTAAATATGAACAAGTTAAATCCTTGAGGGATGCTTCCGATTTATTTGTTGAGTCGACTGTAGCTTCTTTCGATACTTCCTCAGGCTCCTCTGCTTCAATTAAATTGTAAATTCTTTCCCAACTAGTATTTCCAAGGCTGAGGCATGTAGTGTCTGAGATTAACCCTTTTTTGCTTGGCCCTAGATCCTTGGCTCGCCGCACTACTGCTGTAGGAGCTGCAACTGCAGATTTCTTTGCTTTCTTCCCCATATGTTTCAAATTTCTTATTTGAGTGGAGTTCTGCACAAGCGAAGAGAAAAACGTGATACAGAGAAATGCTTCTATAGACTAATATGAAAGAATTACGTCGATCCGCAGGTGATAATGGATTATAAAGAAATTGTCGTAGATAAAATCTACAGAAAAATCTTCCCTTAACTGCTTCATTGATTAGCCGTTTATCCTGTCAATCATGGTAAAGGAGGTTTTAAATGTCCATCACGTCATTTATATGCAAAATGATTGATTGAAGCATGGCTTAGATTTCTTTGATGGATAATAAGAGATAAATCGCAAATCGGAGATTGATAACATGAAGTGAAAGGCTTTAATATTTGTGTAAAATATCTCCTATCACCGACAGGTGACATAATGCATGCAAACCTTTTAAATTCGTTTTCGAACTATGCACCTCATTTAATGTATCGCAATCGGGGAATGGGTTTAAGCTTTATTACCGTGCCATGTGATTTTGCCGATCGGCGATTGCAATATGCCTTTTAATTATGTGTTGAATGTTATCGCCGATTGTCGATAGCGATACACTTTATCGCACCGGAGAAATGAGGGAGGATCTTTTAAATTGCTGCTTTCACATTTTCCCTTTCCCGATCTCCGATTGCAATATGCTTTTCGGATCGGAGAGAATGGACGTATCATTATGCATGGTTTACCTGTTATTGCGATATGCGATCTTCCGATCACTTTATTGTAATAACGAACAGTTTTATAATACTTTTAAAGCCACACTTTATTTCTTTTCAAAAGGTTCTTAAAGCATATCATTTTCATTAAACCTTTTGATCAGGGTTTTGTAATGATGGGTTAATACCAATTTATTCACACATCTAAGTTTGAGAGGGACCCATTTCATATTATGATTTTGTATAAAAATATTATGAAATGAGGGGTTGTTGTACAACACAACAATTGGGGATTCACTGGGAGAAACAGTTATCTATGAGGAATTAATTAAAATACTTAAACTTTCTTAATCTAGAAACTTTATCTAATAGAGAAAATCTAATATAACTAGATAAACATAGATTCTGAAAGTAATGTTAACTATTTTTGCTATTTTCTTCTCTTTTCTAAAATTAAATACATTCTAAGTTTTAAATCAACCTTAATTGGTTGATAAAGAGAAAATAAAAACATTTCCAACTTAGCTTTATATGACTCCTTTGTCATAGGTAGAGCCTCTGCTGCTAGCAAACATCTATAGTCTCGATAGGGTTACCTTTTAACCATTTGACCATTCACTATTCCATCCATTTCAAAGTATAATTAAAAAGAATGAATCCAAAAGATATGTTTCCATATTTTTTGTATTACTTTTCTCTTTTTTCCTTATTTTGTAAGATAAAAAGCCATTGTCCTGGTTTGGTGGCCAGCTGTTGACAATGTCATTCACTGGTTGTAATTTAACTGAACAAGTTGGCTTGTGATGAGACCCCTTGTCTTATAATTATAAGCCATTACCCTGTTTTGGTATGCAGTGTTGGTAATGTCAGTTGAACTATTCCCCTATGATCATGGTAAGCAGGCTTGTAATAAGACCTCTTATCTTTTATATCAAGTATATTTTAGAATTACACTCTAAGTAATTATAAACTTTGATGGATGGGATGAACAATTTTCTCCTTAAGAGAATATGGATGACAGGGTGGGAGTTGAAGATGCTAAGATTGAATCAATCTATGTTTTGTATTGATAACCGTTTTCAGGCCTTTTAAAACATTAAAATGATTTACATTACTTCTAAGTTTTGAGAAGATTTCACAAAAATAAAATGAAGTTTTTAGAATCTAAATATACCTAATTTCCTAGAAATTTCCTTTTCTTTTAAGGCTTCCATTTCTTAAAAGTAAACATCAAAACTTTTTTTCTTTTGAGTAACTTTTCAATATAGCAGAGACCAATGAGAGGCTTTTTACAACTTTTATTTTGCTAAAATTTTAAACAAAATAAATTATGCACACAAATCCTACTGAAAATTGAATATTTACAAAGGGAGAAGGGGTTGCCTCCTCAATTGAAGAATTTTTTCAAGATAAGGCCATTAACAGGAAGAGAATCTCTCTTTCCTGATAGATCTTGCAATATAAATGTAGAAGGGCCTATCTTTTCGCTAATTTGAAATGGTCCAAGCCACATTTTCTGAAACTTAGTATGTTTTCCTTTATCTTCATGGGCTTTGTCCCACTTCAAAACTAGGTCACCAACTTGTAAATGTTTTGAGCCGGTTGAAGTTGTATGGAAAGATGACTTAATAATTTGTTGATGTTTTGCATGTATAATTCGAGCTTTCTCTCTCTCTTCTTCTAATTTTAGAATTTGATCATGTCTAAGTTGAATAGAAGATGAGGGGCTTTCTTCAATAAATTGCACTAAAGCTAGTGATGGAAGTATTAAGTTTGTTGGTATGACAACTTCTTTTCCATACACTAGATTAAATGGAGAAGTTACTGTGGAGGTTTTCTGTGTTATTCGGTCAGCCCATAGTGCAAATATCAAAGATTTATGCCAGTTTTTATGATTCTGCTCAATAGTTCTCTTAATGATTTTGATAAGATTTTTATTAGTGGATTCTGCTAAACCATTTCCCTGAGGGTAGTATTTTGCAGAATACTTCAATTTAAATCCCCTTTTGATAGTAAACTCAAATATAGAATTTCCATAGAAATAAGATGCATTATAAAAAATAAGAGCGTTTGGGACACCAAACCTGGTAATAATGAACTGATCTATGAATTCAATGATTGCTTCAGAGTTTGCTGCCTTCAAAGGAATTGCTTAATTCCACTTAGTGAAGTAATCAGTAGCTGTAAGGATATATTTATGATGTTTGGATGAATGTGGAGTGATTTCCCCAACGATGTCCAATCTCCATTGTTCAAAAGGTTACTGGTTGCAAAGGGAAAGCTGGTTTCTTTTGTCTTCCACTAGTGGTTTGACAACTTTGGCATTTCCTTACATATTCATGAGTATCTCTGAACAAGGTGGGCCAATAATATCCAGCATGAATGATTTTGTGAGCTATTGGAGAGATAAGGTGTGTTGGGTAATTTGTTCTTTAAGAAGTTCTTTTTTATTTTTCAATTGGGATCATCACATTGTAACTCAAAGCAATTTTACTTTGAGGGGGGGTAACTCTTTTTACCAGATTGTGCAAAAGCACCATTGTAAAAGTCAAATTTTGAAAGTTGCCTTGTAAAAATTTGAGAAATTGACTAAAGCCAAGTGCAAAGCTCAGTCAATTTTCCCCTGTTTTGACGACTATTCGAGGGTCAAGGCCAAGCCCTAATAGATCGTGTTTTTTGTGTGGTGTGTTGTGTTGACTATCTTGTCATTTATGTTTTGATTCTTGGTGCAACGCTTCAATGCTACAATGTCTAAGTTGATTAATTTGTTTTCTGATTTCGACAAATTTGAAGGCACAAAATCTTATAAAACATGGCATTGTCTCATCGAAAGCACTCTCATTTACAATGAATTATGGTAGGGAATATGTGATGGAGATGTTAAGCTGAATAAACCCACAGATGCAGTTGCACTAGCAAAATGGGAAGTCAAGAATGCTAAAGCCTTAACTCTTATTAAATCTTCTGTGAATGATGAAATGTATGTCCACATAGAAAATGCTACAGATGCATGGTCTGCTTTGAAAACTTTTAAAGACCTCTTTGATACTCAGCCTGAATCAAAGAAAGTTGATCTACAATTAAAATTGTTGCAACAAAAATTCACTGAAGGTGGTGATGTTCTTGAATATATCTCAAGACTTAAGAATATTAGGCAAGAAATTATTAATGTTGGTTTTCCCGCAATTGATGATAGCTTTATGGTCGCAATTGTAATTGCTAGACTTCCTTCTTCCTACACGCATTTTTTGGAGACTCTACAAGTAACTGGGAAATTATAGAAACTAAAGTTTGATGAACTCTGTGAAATGTTGACTCAAGATGATAAAACTTTTGGGAAGAAGAAGAAAGTTGGTGAAGATGTTTTTCTCACAGAGGCCAGCTCTAGTATGTCATCAGTAGACAGTTCTCGAGGCAGAGGCAGAGGGAATCAGAATCAAGCAGCACATAATCAAGGTCGAAGTCAAAGCAGAGGAAACAATTTTAACAGAGGAGGAAGAAATAATTTTCAAGGTAGAGGAAACAATCAAGAAAGAGGCAATTTTCAAGGACAAGGATACAATAATCAAGGTAGAGAACAATCTCAACATAGAAGTCAAAGCAGAGGCACAGGACAATCTTCAGGAAGAGGAAGAGACTTAAGTCAAATTGTGTGTCGAAGATGTAACAAAGTTGGCCATTATGTTGAAGATTGTCGAACTTCACTTAATAAAATTCCCAAGTTTCAGCAGCATTCAGTGCAATTTGCCAATGATCAAGATGAAGATAACTCAGAATATGTTTTTACTTCCTCGCCAGCATCACAACTTTCATCCCATCTTAGAAGTGACTATGAAGATGCCTAGATCTTGGATTCCGAGGCAACTCAACACCTCACTTGTCAATGTGATTTTTTTTGGAATTTTCAAGATTGCCAACTTAATTCCATTTTTCTTGCTGATAATACAAAACATACTCCTTATGGAAAAGGAGCAGTTAAAGTTTTTCTCCCTGGCATTGGAGAAAAAATGATTTCCAATGTATGGTATGTACCAAGTTTTAAGAAAAATTTGCTCTCTTTAGTCACGATTCGACAAGCAGGACATCAAGTGATTATGGAAGATGGTTTAGTCAAGATTAATTCAGTCAAACAGAACTTGAAAACAGTCATGACAGGTTATGAAGATGGAAAACTGTTATGGATGAAAGGGACAGTTATTCCAAGGCATTCTGATTTTGCAGGAGCAGTGACTACAAGTATTTCACCTATAAGAATATGGCATGTAAGATATGGACATTTTAATTTTGAGAGTCTTTCTCAATTGCAGAAACAAGAAATGGTTAAAGGACTTCCCACTTTCAAAAGGGAAAATGCAAAATGTGAAGCTTGCATTTATGGCAAACAAAATCGAGAAAGTTTTCCAACAAGTTCATGGCGTGCAAACAGGTGGTTACAACTAGTTCACAGTGATGTTTGTGGACCACTACAAACTTCCTTTGGTGGATGCAAATATTTCTTACTATTCATTGATGATTTCAGCAAAATGACTTGGGTTTATTTTTTGAAGAACAAGTCAGAAGCATTTGATAAGTTTAAAATTTTTCGCCAACTTGTTGAAATGAAGTCAAAGAAAAGATAGGTACTCTCAGGATAGATAATGGGGGAGAATTCACTTCAAATGAATTCAAAACTTATTGCAGTGAAAATGGCATAAGACGACATCTTACTAATGTTGACACTCCACAGCAAAATGGAGTAGTCGAAAGAATGAATCGCACTTTGTTAGGAATGGCGAGATCCATGTTACTTTCAAGAGGTTAAGTCCAACATATTGGGCGGAAGCAATTCATACAACTGTCTACTTAAGAAACAGATCTCCAATTGCTTCTTTAGATGGAATCACACCTTATGAAGCTTGGTTTGGTTTAAAACCTCGAGTTAGACATCTTAGAGTTTTTGGGTCAATGTGTTATGCCTTAGTTCCGAAAGAAAAACGAACTAAGCTTGACTCAAGAAGTTTAAAATGAACAATGATTGGCTATTCTGATGAGAAGAAAGGGTATCGTCTTTTGACCAATGGAAAATTCATTGTGGGTAGGGATGTCATTTTTGATGAAACTGAGAGTAAGAGTGCTGAAGAAATTGAAAATCTTCTTCACAAGTTAGAAACTGAGGGACGTAAAAGAAATGGAAAAATGCAAAGTCAACCAACTTCACCAAATTGGTATGAACTTGATTTTCCTTCCTTTGAAGATGATTCATCCAATCCATCTACATCAACAACATCATCTGTGTCTTCTAGCAGTTCATCCGCATCTCCAAGCAGCAACAGTTCTTCTGACAGTGATTCTCCACACTCTTCACCTGAACGACAAACATCAGTTTATATTAATCCTCTTTACAATGATGGAGACTTTACAGAAGCGCAAACAAGTGAGCACCAACTACCAAAATGGGTAGTTCAACATTTGAAAGATGTAAAGCCTGATGAGCAGAATAAAACAAGCACTAGAAGGGCACATAGAAGTGAAGGCAATTTTGCCTTAATAGCAAATGATTTTACTGAACCTTCCACATACAAAGAAGCAGTAAAACATAAAGAATGGCAACAAGCTATGGTTGAAGAATATCACGCTGTAATTGATAACAACACTTGGAAACTTGTTGATTGTCCAGCAAATGTTAAACCCATAGGATGCAAATGGGTTTACATAATTAAGTATAATCAAAAGGGAGAACTTGAAAAGTATAAAGCACGACTTGTCGCAAAAGGTTTTGCGTAGCAGGAAGGCATTTATTATGAGGAAACTTTTGCTCCTACAGCTAAATGGAACACCATCCGATTAACACTTGCATTAGCCGCTCAAAAAGGATGGAAAGTTCATCAAATTGATGTGAAAAGTGATTTTCTCAACGGGGATTTACAGGAGGAAGTGTATATGACCCAACCGCCTGGTTTTGAAGTTGAAGGACAAGAACATAAAGTCTGCAAATTGATCAAGGCTTTATATGGATTAAAACAAGCTCCTCGAGCTTGGTATGCAAAGATGGATGAATACCTTAAGAAAGTTGGTTTTCAACGAAGTGAATATGATGATACTTTGTATGTGCGACAACAGGGAAAATATCTGGTAATTCTTGTTATGGATGTAGATGATTTGATCATTACTGGCAACCATGATGATCATATTGCACAGGTGCAAAACGAGTTACAAGCAGGCTTTAAGATGATAGATTTGGGATTACTTCACTACTATCTTGGAGTTGAAGTCTTCCAACGTCCACATCATATTTTCATTTCTCAGAGTAAGTATGCAGCAGAGGTTCTTCAGCTTTTTGGCATGCAAGATTGCAAGCCCGTTCTTACCCCCATGGAGCAAAACTTGAAACTTTCAAAATTTGAAGGGGGGAAAAGGTGGACAGTACAACTTACAGACAGTTGATTGGCAGCTTGATTTATTTGACAAATACTCGTCCTGATCTATCTTATGCAGTCAGTGTTCTTTCACGTTTTATGCAGGAACCACGAGACAGCCACTGGAATGCAGCCAAAAGAATTCTTCGATATATCCAAGGAACAAAAGATTTTGGTCTTCTTTACACAAAGACTAAAAATTTTGTACTTGGTGGATATTATGATGCCGACTTTGCTGGGAGTATTGATGATCGAGCATCAACATCAGGTTATTTAATGAATATGGGTCAGCAGCAGTATCTTGGAGTTGTAAGAAACAAGCTACAGTGGCCACTTCTTTAGCAAAAGCAGAGTACATTTCAACATGGGAAGCAGCATGTGAAATTGTTTGGTTGCGCAGAATTTTGCAGGACTTGGGCATTTCTCAGGCATAAGCTACATCATTATTCATTGACAGCTAGTCAACCATCAAACTTGCCAAGAACCCAGTTTTTCATTCAAAGACAAAGCATGTGGACACCAAGTATCATCATATCAGATCTCTCATTGCCATAGATGTCCTCAAGCCAGTCTATTGTCCTTCCGAAGATTAGATCTCTAACATTTTCACGAAACCGCTTGGCGGAATAAAATTTACTAAGTTCAGGGATGAACTTGGTATCTGTTGTAATGTATCTTTGGATCATGGGGGGAATGTTAGATGATCCAAAAATAAATTTTATCATAGGTTATAAAATTAGAATAAAATAATTATTAATTTAAGAATATTAAACTCTAATAATTTATTATTATAGAATGTTTAATTATTTAATGGAGACTTTTAGAATTAGCATATTGTTGTAACTAGATATGACTCTCCAAATGTGTGTCGTATCTTAGGCTCTATTTTTAGGAGATTAGTTAGCTAGTTGGTTTGAATAACATTTATTGTAAATGGACACTTGCTATTTAATAAGTGATCCATAATTAGAGGTAGTTAGGACATGGAGCTTATAAATAGCTCATTGCAAGAGTGTTTGGTAGTTCGGGTGTAAACTCATGCAAAATCAATTATGTAATTGTTTTTTCTGATTAATAAAATTATGTGTCTGAGGACACTTCTGCCATTAATTTGGGGAACATCTTCTTGAGATTAGAGTAGAGGACATATATTTTCTAGCTGGTTTATCCAGGAGAGGTGCCCCCATCTCTCTCCTAGGTGGAAGAAGGGGGTGGAGAAATGGTGAAATATTATATCACTACTTATTGCAGACTTCAATCCAAGCCAACTAGAGACATAAATATTAGTGTAAAATATGTAACCCATTTTCCCTTAAGAACGAGCTTGTTCACCATTTCTAGATTGGCAGGTAGCTCAACACTTCATGCAGCCAAGAGATCATACATGCAGTTAGGTGTGGAGTGTTTGGAGCCAACAATATTCAATTGGAGTGAGGGAGTATTGGTTAATATGAAAGAACAATTGTCTAAAGCAAGAGAGAGAAAGTTGAAAAACTTTGGATATAGTTCCATATTGATCTCTTTTGCCCTATAACATATTCCATTACTACAACCTCAACAGATTACACCCGAGCCCATTGATATGAGGGTACCACAGATGAGGAGGTGGATAGATCATATGTCTTGACATGTAGGTCCATCAACAATAAGTTTTTCACCAGCCTATTTAGTCAATTTAGTATGTCCTAAATTGCTACATTAATTATCAATCTGGGAGTCGTAAACTGATGAAGTGTGGCAAACTATATGTGCAAGACAACCTCTTTCTTACTTTTTATTGTTTTCAATTTTATTTTGTTTTGGGGTTTTGTCTTTGTTTGTTTCCTAATGCAAATGGAAATCCTATTCCTAAGTTTTAAGAATTCTTTAGAAGGCAAGTATGGATATAGATTTAAGACAAGGTTTTATAACTTCCAGAGCTTAACACTTCAAAGGATCTCAAAACATACTAGTGATAAAATTAGTACTTGAACAAGAATGTAAATGTGAAGCTATTCAAATCAAACAAATGATGAAATATTGATCATGAAATCACTGTCTCTGCTGCTCATCTAAATACATAAATAAAGGTTAGACTATTGCACTCAAACAAACCAAAAATTACAAACTAATGAAAGTAAGATCAATTGACTTCACTTATAATCCGATAGCTCACCAAGTAGCTTTTTGGGGTTAAGCCATGGCTCCGAAGATAACGTCAAATAACATGAAGAATTGATATCTAAATTACTTACTTGCAAATGAAAGTAAAATCAAGTCACTTCACTTATAATCCGATAGCTCGCCAAGTAGATTTTCAGGGTTAAGCCATGGCTCTGGAGATAACGTCAAATAACATGAAGAACCTGATATCTAATTACAGAAACGAAAGTAAAATCAAATCACTTCACTCATATCTAATAGCTTGCCAAGTAGCTTTTCGGGGTCAAGCCATGGCTCTGAAGATAATGTCAAATGTCATGAAGAACCTGATATCTAATTACAGAAACGAAAATGAAATAAAATCACTTCACTCATATCCGATAGCTCGCCAAGTATCTTTTCGAGGTTAAGCCATGGCTCTGGAGATAACGTCAAATGACATGAAGAATTTGATATCTAAACTAGCTAACAACAACAAATAAATAAGGCTGAAATCAAAGGATAACTGAAATTGAAAAGCTAGAAAAAACAAAGTCAGTAGAGAGGGGCTAATCTCATGTCACTATTTGATGCAAAAATTATATGAAAACGCTCGAGCATAACCTATCCTGAAACACACTGATCAATGTTAGCAAAAATATACAATGCTGGAAAATCATGTACACGAATGAAACATTAACATCATAAATGAATTATGAAATATATAAAGGTTAACAAGATATGAAATATTTACAATGGAAAGAAGGAAACGATGGATGAAAATTTTACAATAAAGAAACAAATCCTCAGCCAGCAGGGGCCCTCTGCACGACCTTGGTTAACACGCTGTCAATCCGAAATTATGCTCAAACGATCATAAGGAACATAGCCTTTATATTGCAAAACAGAGGAAGTATCCTCTCGTTACAACAACAGTACTAATGCTATGGCAACAATATATAGACTAACAACAAAACGATATCTAGACTAGCTACATGCATTTGCAAACGCATTATTTATAGAGGAAATTACATAACTGTTTTTCTGTGAGAAACCTTCAGCAAACGGCACGTAAAAGACAGAACCCGTGAGCTTAGTGTCTTGGTTGCCATGATCATTCAATCTAAAAAAGATGGATGTTGAATTTGCATCTTGGAGACGGTCTACAACTGTCAAAAGGGATCCACGGATCTAGGAACGGTCTTGGACCTTTCACGTGTTGAAAAACAGACCTGTTTGCTGTAGGAATCCTTGTTTGACCGTCGTTTGACCAAGGCTTTCCTTTACGAATTTTGCTGAATAGATAGGACCTGGTCCATGTCTAGATCATTCCTGAATTTCCCATGTGCCTCATTTTACTTGCTGACACCTATAACCTATAGATCAATAAAAACAACTGCGGAATCACAAGTCAGCTGCGGAAAGTGGCTGCATTCTGCAACTGATGAGCAAAATCTAGGTCAAATAGCAAACACAAAAATATAGTTAGAAAACCACTTAAATGCACTCTTAGAATCAATATGTAATGATCTTTGATAGATTATGAGGCATTGGTGTGGGAAAAAGGTCTAGGAAAGTATGTAGAAGAGAGGTAGTTTTAGGGCTCAACATACCCCCACTGTGAAGGTGTTGCATTTCCCCATGCAACCAAAACTGTAACCATCCTCCCTTCAATTCATTTTTTCTGAAACCTCTGCTAATACATCTAGCTTTCTTTCCTTCTTCCTTGGTACCATTGTCATCCCAGGCTTCCTCATTAGGCACCTGTATTTGAGGTTGATAAGGGCTCTACTCAACCTCCTGCTCTTTTTCTTCAATTTCCTATTTTTCTTCTGCCACAGCCCAAGATGCATCATGGTGTTGTCATGGATAATTTTATCCAACCTGCTTTATTCTTTCAATGTTTCATTTTCCCTTTTGATGTGTCTATTCAAGATTTCCAGCTCAAAAACTTCCTGTTTTAGTGATTGGATTAAAACTTCCTGGGCTGTATTAGGCTGAGTAGATGAAGCGCCTTGGTCTGTTGCAGTCTTCTCCAACAATTCAATAAAATCATACATTTCTTGCTGGGTTGGATCTATTTCAGGTGTAGCCTTTCTTGGACTGATCCCAAAATTTGGTTAATAAGGACTGATCTCAAAATTTTGTTGAGAAAAAGGAGAATGTTGTGGGCTATGGTCAGGAGAGATTGCTGGAGACTGTTCTGGTCTTTCCCCTCCTAAGTCTATGAAGTGGGCCCCTTTTGTTTGTACTTTCTTCAGTTTACCTTTAAGTTTGGAGCTCCTCCTTAGATTCAGTGAGCTGGTGTCT
The DNA here is from genome assembly GCA_000404065.3 of Pinus taeda. Lineage (NCBI taxonomy): Eukaryota > Viridiplantae > Streptophyta > Pinopsida > Pinales > Pinaceae > Pinus > Pinus taeda. The sequence goes on along the minus strand of APFE031574603.1, from coordinate 11,321 downwards.
CCTTTCTCTACACTCTGTTTTTCTTTCCCTTTTTCCTTTGCTTTAGCTGATTGTTATTTAAGGAGGATTAGTCTTTCAGAAAGTATTTGATTCTCTTTTGAGGAGGGTTCTGGGGTTTGATAGACAGCTTCAACATTTCTTTTCCCTTTTAATTTCACTTGATTCCTAGCCTCAGTCAAAGTTTAAGGCAACTTTTCTTCCTTACTAGTTTCTTTAGCTATGCTAGTAGGAGTATCCTGAATGTTTACACTTGTTTTCCTTCTCCTACTTTTCCTTGCTGAGCTACCTTCAGGTGTTTCAGGTGGGTCCTGAAAGAAGTTTCTAATCAAGAACTTTTCCCAAGTGTCCTTTATTTCCTTCAATTGTTTTTCAATCAGAATTTTAACAAGGCCGTGATGGTAAAGGTGAGGCTCTACGTCATCCAGATTCTTTTGTACAGTTGTGGACATCTTTTCCAGGCTACTCAACAGGAAATAAGGCAAATTGATGGTTTGATTTTCCAGAAAATTCATTAGTAACCTAATGTGGTACATGTACATGGACCCAAACCATCCTTCACATGTAATAAACTTCTAAATTATCAATAATAAACTAGTCCACTTTTCCTCTAGAGCAGAGATAGGGATTCCACGTTTGAAAATAGTTATATCCATACATGGGTTACACAAAATAATCCTCCAGGCCCTCTCATCAAAGTATTTGTTTTTTAACCACCATTCCCCCTCCTGTGGAAGCTCCATTGCTGCTGCAATGGATGCCTCTGTGACTGAAAATTTGAGATCTCCAACCTCAACTTCCACACCATTAAAAGACCTTGCAAATGTCTTCGTGACTTCTTTATTGTGACCTCTGAATTTTTGGATAAATTGTAGCTACCGTGCCTTCCTTAATATGCTTTTTAACTATGGATAACCCTCCATGAATTTAGGCCCGTTTGGCTCTGTTCTTACCAGAAGGCCCATTCCTTTCTCCTGCCTTAAATATATCTCTGTGAGTGATAGATTGTAAGTGATGGATTGACGAAGGTGGACTGGCTGTGTGAGCAGAAGATGGAGAAGAATTGTGGAGAAAACCAGTAGTTGTAAGTGAAAGAACACAGAACATGTAGAGAAAATGAGTTCATGGAGCGGAGGGTTGTATAATTATGCCAGAACTAACAGACGCAACTTCAATGGGAGAATATCGAAACAGATTGAGTCTGGCATAATTTAAATTAAAAGGCTGTGGAGTGTACATTGGCATGTTCATAAAATGATTGTGGATTTGTGTGGCAGAGAAGAGCTGTGGTCAAATAGATTACGTCCTCATAATTACCTGGTTCAATAGGTGGAATGCCAACGTACAATTAAGTATGAGTTAGATTCGGAGGCGGATCATGAGGCCGTTAGAAATTGATGCGGAGTTCATGGTGGAATTATGCGAAGGTCATGGAGGAGTTATGAAAGCTATCAATGCGAATCATTACACATAATGGAGCCGGTGGTTTCACAACTATATAGATTATGTGCTTTAAAATGCTATTTGAAATGAATTTTGCTCATACCTTAGAATCTTACCACTTCCATCCACTAACCTTTGATTAGCTGCTTACTGCTAGTGCTTTTAGGTGCTTAACATTTTCAAAATATTTTCCTCTTCCATACCTGCATTTGGTTCTCATCATTATTTGGCTAACCTCTTACTGTCAGTGCTGAGTAACAGAGTATTAGCTGCAGAATCAACAATCAGATGCGGAATCAATATTCATCTCCAGAATTAGAATTCAGCTGCAGAACTGACACAGTGAACATGTGACTGAATGGAGATGGATGGAAATGAATGATGATTGAATGAATGATATATGAAAAATGGACATGAAAGGGATTTGATTGGAAAAATGTGATGATGAAATGGAATGAAATGAAGTGAAGTGAAGTGACATGAAATGGAACAACTATGAATGAAAATGAAAGTGATTTTTTTTTTATTTGGAAAATATAGGGCGTCAGAAATTTCTGATTTTCGCCTTGTATTTTTTGTATAATACTGCCAATCAGTGATTGGTTTTCAGGCTTATACATTTTTTTTTTTTAAGAAAACAATGAAAAGAACAAATACTTGGCTGGTGGAGAAGAAGGATTCTTCTTCACCAGCCTTATTGCAGAATTATCTTGAAAGATTTTGACAAATTCCTCCTTTGAGAGTGGCTTATGATTGATCTTCAATCTATGACCATGCACAATGAGAGAAGTTTTATACTCATCAATGGTTTTGATTCTTACCACTCCATTCTAAAGACTTTGTCAATCTCATATGGCCCAAGCCAATGAGTCTGAAATTTACCTTTGAAATCTTTGAACTTGGAATCAAATAGCAATGCCCAATCTCCTTCTTGAAACTTTTTCTCCTTGATGTATTTGTCATGCCACTTAGCTCTTTGATATTAAACTAGATTAGTTCTTAGGATTGCTTCTTGTCTGATCTCATCTAGTTCATTCAATTGTTCCATTCTATGCTTTTGAGCTTTTGGTAGATCCATTCCTAATTGAACTGCCATCTTGAAGGTTCTAACTTGGAACTCAATGGGGAGCAGAACTTCTTTCCCATAAACATGTTCATAGGGAGAATGTCTTGTTGTGTTCCTCCATGTAGTTCTGTAGGCCCATAAGGCTCTAGGAAGCCTTTCTGCCCAATCTCTTTTGTGTAGATGAATAGTTTTGGTAATGATGCCTTCGATAACTTTGTTTGTGGACTCTACTTGACCATTTTCTTGCGGATGGTAAGGGGTAGATTTTCTATGCTTGACCTTGTACTCTTCCATCAGCTTCTCCACCAATTTGGATGTCAATTGGCCTCCCTGATCTGTCACAATTTCTCTTGGAACACCAAAGCGGGTAAAAGTATCCTCATAAAGAAAACTAGCAACTAAATGCTCAATAGTAGAAAATAATGCTTTGGATTCTACCCATTTAGTGACACAATCAGTACATACCAATATATACTTTCTTTGTTTAGATGGTGGATTAATAGGTCCAATAAAGTCTAAAGCCCATTTTTCAAAGGGTTCGATGAGTACTTGTGGTTGTAATGGCATCTCATTTGAGAGGGTAGGTTTCCCTACTCTTTGGTAGCTGTCACATCTTTTGACATATTGTTTTGCATCTTTGAAGAGGGATGACCAATAATATCCTAGAGAAAGGATTTTATAGGCTGTCCTTTTGTCAGCAAAGTGTCCGCCGCACGGTTCATCACGACATGCTTTTAGAATATCATACATTTCATCTTCCCTAACACATCTTCAGATCACAAGATCTGGCCCTGTTTTAAACAATTCGTTAGAAATCCATGAATATTTTGAACTTTCCTGAATAATATTTCTTCTTTCACTAGGAAATAAATGTGGAGGTAGTTTCCTTGTAACAAAATAGTTAGCTATATCTGCATACCAAGGAGTCTTAGTAGTTACTGCAAATAAATATTCATCAGGAAACTTGTCCTCTATAGGAGAATCTTCTTTAGTATTCTGAATCCTAGACAAGAAATCAGTTACCATGTTTTGTTTCCCTGGTCTATCTAACACAGTGATATTGAATTCCTGTAAAAGTAAGAGCCACCTTGTAACTCTACCATTAGTAATGGGTTTGTTCATTAGATATCTAATTGCAGAATGATCAGTATGAATAAAAGTTTCATAGCCCGTTAATAATGTATAAACTTATTGATTGCATGAACAACAACTAAGAACTCTTTTTCAGTGACAGTATAATTCAACTTAGTGGGAGTTAACTGGTATAGTAAATGGCATAGGGAACTAAATATTTTTGTCCCAACACAACCCCTAGAGCTATATCTGAAGCATTTGTAGAAATATGGAAAGGAAGTTTCCAATTTGGTCCTCTCAAGATGGGTGCTTCAGATATTCTTGTTTTCATAGCTTCAAATGCTGATTGGCAATCAGGACCCCATTTGAATTCACAGTCTTTTGTAAGTAGTTTAAAGAGTGGAGATGCTATTTTGGTGAAGTTTTCTATAAATCTTCTATAATATCCAGTAAATCCCAGAAAGCTTTTAACATCGTTTTGACAATTTGGAATAGGTAACTTGGAGATGACTTCAACTTTTGATCTATCAACTTTAATTCCATCCCCTGAAATATGATGTCCTAAAATAATACCTTCAGTAAACATCATAAAGCATTTTTCATGGCTTAATGAAAGGTTTGTTTCTTTACATCTTATAAGGACTTCTTCCAAATTTTCTAATGCCTCTTCAAATGAGTTACCATAAATTGTAAAATCATCCATATATACCTCTACACATTCATGGATTAGATCAGAAAAAATTCCTAGTACTACTCTTTGGAATGTTGGGGGTGCATTACATAATCCAAAAGGAAGCACTTGATAAGCAAAATTTCCCCATGGAAAAGTAAATGTGGTCTTATCTTGATCCTTAGGTGCTACCTAAATTTGATTATAACCACTAAAACCATCCAGAAATGAAAAGTACTTTTTGCCTGCTAATGTATCTAATACTTGATCGATAAAGGGCAAAGGAAAGTGATCCTTAAAAGTTGCTTTATTCAATTCCCTATAATCAATGCACACCCTCCATTTACCATTCTTTTTGGGTACTCTAACCAAGGGAGAAACCCATCGACTATTTGAATTGGGTAAATGAAGTTTACATTGAGTAGTTTTTGGAGCTCTTCTTTCACAATCTCCCTAAGATTTGGATTCATCCTTCTCTAAGGTTGTCTGATTGGTCTACTGTTTTCCTCAATATAGATATGATGGATGCAAGTCTTAGGGTCAATACCTTTCATATTAGTATACTCCCATGCAAATGCAGTAGAGTGCTTTTGCAAGATTCTGGTTGGTTCTTCCTATTGTGAATTTTCCAAATTTTTGTTAATATTCAATGTTTTACCTGGAAAAATTTCAACGGTAGAACTACCAAAATCTTCCATAGAGAAAAGAGACATTTGCCTTGATGAAAAATATTCAATATCAGAATCTAACTGAAATTGTGTGTGGTCATATTCTGAAGATGTTTAAAAAATTCTAAATGTATTTAGAATTTGACTATCTTCACTAATTTCAGAGATAGTAAAGACAAGTTGTATAATATCTTCATCATTGACCCATTCATTGTCTCCTACTTCTGTGATTGCTTTTGCTGGAGGATACAAATTGAATTTCTTTGTCAAACTACCATAAAAAACGTACATATCCCTAGATGTAAAACTAATGAAAGCATCAACTGTGGCTAGCCAAGGTCTTCCTAAGATGAGTGGGTGCCCTAATAGATTACTCTTGAGCGTCAAAATCATGAAGTCTACTGGATATTCCCAAGAATCTAAGGAGACTGAAATATCTTCTAATACACCATCTGGTTTGATTATTGATCTATCTGCAAGTTGCAGTAAGGTGGGTGTAAAAAGAAGATTAGGAAGTTTAAGTTGTTCCATAGTATGTCTACTCATAATGTTTATAGCAGCCCCTAAGTCAATCAAAGTATTTGGAAATTCTATCCCATTTATGTGTGTCTTGACAATTGGACTACCTGGATCCACATATTTTTTCATGGTAATTTTCCCACCATGATATCTGCAATTTTTCCTACCAGGTGGATTCTTTTTGTATCTCTTGGTTTCCTACCTGGTCTTTTGAAACTTAACTCCTTTATTATTTTTGCTAGAATAGGAATCTCTCTAATGGCTTGTAGCAAGGGAATCTTGATACAGACATTCTTTAATTCATCTAGAAAATCATAGTCAGGCAACAAGATTTGTTTTTCCACCCCTTTGTCAATTTGTAATCTTTCAGGGAAAGGAGGCGTGGATGAAGATGCAAGTTGCTCAACTATAGGAGTTGTGGGGGTTGACTCTTTTTCTTTTTCTTCTTGAATAATTGGGTTTTGAAGAGATGCTTCCTCAGAACCTTTATTGACTTTAAGAGAATCCTCCTCAGAGGCATCTTTCTCTTAAACATCTATAGAAGGTTTTTCTAAAACTCTACCAGATCTGAGTTGAACATCATTAAGATGAACAATCATATAGGTAGGAAATTGTTGTCCTTCCACCATGTAAGCATTCTGAGGATTTTTGTTGTTAGGATTTGGTAATGGTTGGGCTAGTAGTTGATTTGTCTTTTGTTGAAATGGAAATAAGAGTTGAGAATTTGGATTTTGTTGAGAAGGTCGTTGTTGTGGAAATGGAAATGAAAGTTGTGGGTTTTGATTTGGAAGTTGTGGATTTTGCTGTTGATTTTGAAAAGATGGAGGATATTGATAAAATTCAGCAAATCTCCCATAAGAATTTTGCACCCCTTGTGCCCATGATTGGTATGGATTTTGAGGTTGGGGCCAAGGTTGTTGCCAAGGATTCCAATTTGGTGGGAGCTAAAAATTAGTAGGATTATTAAATCCTTGATTTTGTTGCCGATGCTAAGGTATTCTTGAAACAAAACAAAGGGATTCTACTGAATTTGGATCTTCCTGAAAGACGGCTCTGAGCCTAGGAATTGAAGGACAATCCTTGGTTTCATGAATTTCTGAGCAAATCATACATGTTTCTACAACTTTTGCATCCAAGGGGCATTCCGTTAGAGCATGTTTCTTTCTACATTTTAGGCAAAAGATGGCCAAGGCATTAGCTTCTGCTTTCTGCTTGTTTTGAATTTTTAAGGGTGTCTAGTTGTTCACTAAGGCTCCCTAGAATATCAGTTTTGAACTCATCAAGCATATTTCCAATCTCTGCCCTACTTACTGATCCAGTTGCAGATTTGTTTGCTCTAATAAGAGAAGGATCTCTAGGCCCTTTCCCAGTTTTAGATTTTCCCCTTGAGAGATGGACACATAGTTCTGCTATGTCACGAAGTGGAAGTTGAGAAATGTCTCCCTTCCCCATCATGTTTAAAATATCTATCCATTAATCTCTTATGGATTTCAATAGAAGGGCTTTCAAGGTTTCCTCGTCTAAATTACTCATTTTTGCTCTATTGAAATCTTTCAAGTAAATCTTCCAAGTTCTCATCTTCTTTTTGCATCATTTTGAATACCTCATCCTTATGATTAGTGGGCATACAATAGTCCAAATATCTATCCAAAAATGTTTGTTTCATTTCATTCCAAGTTATAATAGATTGAGTGACTAACCCCATGAACCATTTCAAAGCAGCTCCTTTCAATGTTGAAGGAAACAGTTTGAGTTTTTGAGAGTCTTCCATATAGTCATAGGTTTGGCACAAGAATTCAAACTCAAATAGAAATGTTTTAGGATCCTCACTTCGTAACCCATAAAATTTTGGGAGGACTGATGGTGAAATGTTTTTCATTGTTGTATGGGTTTCCTCATCGGCTATAGGGAATCCAAATGAGTTATCTCCTTCCCTATTTCCCCCATTATTATCTTTACCTCCTCCATTGTTACTTCCATTATTTCCTCTTCCTCTACCTCTACCCCCTCCTCCAAATCCATTTACTACTTCTTCTTTCATGATAGTTTCCTCAGAGTCTTATGGTTCTTCTATTAATGGCTGACGAGAGAGAGTTTCTCCCTTTCCTTCTTCTTCAGGTGATTCTACTTCTTCGATTACAATATATTCCCCTGTAGAAGTGAAGAAAGATTCCTCTCCTAGATCATATTTAGTAGATAGTGTGGGAAAATATTCCAATTTAGCTGCTACCCCTTGAATTCTAGGAATCCTAAGGCTGGGAGTATGAGTCTGGGATGGAGGTGAAAATCGAACTTTTGGCCCTAGCTATAAACCTTCCCCTAGAATCTCTTTCTCTATGCATGTCATTTTTATTTTTATTTTTATTTCGTCGAGATAATAATTCCTTTTCTGATCTTCTAGATCACACTAGGTGCAAGAAGAGAGCATAATCAAGAAATTATTGAACTAATAACTCTCTTTTTTGATCCTCCAGATCACACTAGGTGCAAGAGGAGAGCATACTTCAAGAAGCTATCAATTTTCCCCCCCTTTTCTTTTTATGTAAGAGATGGGCTACCTAGTTACACTTCCCCAGCAATGGTGCCAAAATGTTTAGTCAATTTAGTATGTCCTAAATTTCTACATTAACTATCAATCCGAGAGTCATAAATTAATGAAGTGTGGCGCACTATATGTGCAAGACAACCTATTTCTTACTTTTTATTGTTTTCAATTTTATTTTGTTTTGGGGTTTTGTCTTTGTTTGTTTCCTAATGCAAATGGAAACCCTATTCCTAAGTTTTAAGAATGCTTTAGAAGGCAAGTATGGATATAGATTTAAGACAAGGTTTTATGTCCCTTATGATAACTTCCAGAGCTTAACACTTCAAAGGATCTCAAAACATACTAGTGATAAATTAGTACTTGAATAGGAATGTAAATGTGCAGCTATTCAAATCAAACAAATGATGAAATACTGATCATGAAATCACTGTCTTTGCTGCTCATCTAAACACAGAAATAAAGGTTAAACTATTGCACTCAAACAAACCAAAAATTGCAAACTAATGAAAGTAAGATCAATTGACTTCACTTATAATCCGATAGCTTGCCAAGTAGCTTTTCGGGGTTAAGCCATGGATTCGAAGATAATGTCAAATAACATGAAGAATTGATATCTAAATTATCTACTTGCAAATGAAAGTAAAATCAAGTCACTTCACTTATAATTCGATAGCTCGCCAAGTAGCTTTTCGGGGTTAAGCAATGGCTTTGGAGATAATGTCAAATAACATGAAGAACCTGATATCTAATTACAAAAACGAAAGTAAAATCAAATCACTTCACTCATATTCGATAGCTCGCCATGTAGCTTTTTAGGGTTAATCCATGGCTCTGGAGATAACGTCAAATGTCATGAAGAACCTGAGATCTAATTACAAAAACGAAAGTAAAATCAAATCCCTTCACTCATATTTGATAGCTCGCCAAGTAGCTTTTTGGGGTTAAACCATGGATTTGGAGATAACGTCAAATGACATGAAGAATTTGATATCTAAACTAGCTAAGAACAACAAATAAATAAGACTGAAATCAAAGCATAACTGAAATTGAAAAGCTAAAAAAAACAAAGTTAGCAGAGAGGCCAATCTCATGTCACTATTTGATGCAAAAATTATATGAAAATGCTCGAGCATAACCTATCCTGAAACACACTGATTAGTATTAGCAAAAATATATAATGCTGGAAAATCATGTACACGAATGAAACATTAACATCATAAATGAATTATGAAATATATAAAGGTGAACAAGCTATGAAATATTTACAATGGGAATAAGGAAACGATGCATGAAAACTTTACAAAAATAAAGAAACAAAACCTCAGCCAGCAGGGGCCCTCTGCACGACCTTGGTTAACATGCTGTCAATCCGAAATTACGTTCAAACGGTCATAAGGAACAGAGTTTTTATATTGCAAAACAGAGGAAGTATCCTCTCGTTACAACAACAAGACTAATGCTACGGCAACAGTATATAGACTAACATCAAAACGATATCTAGACTAGCTACATGCGTTTGCAAACACGTTATTTATAGAGGAAATTACATAACTATTTTTCTATGAGAAACCTTTAGTAGAGGGCACATAAAAGACAGAACCCGTGATCTTAGTGTCTTGGTTGCCATGATCATTCAATCTACAAAAGGTGGATGTTGGATTTGTGTCATGGAGACGGTCTACAACTATCAAAAGGGATCCACGGATCTAGGAACGGTCTCAGACCTTTCACGTGTTGAAAAATGGAGACCTATTTGCTATAGGACTCCTTGTTTGACCGTCGTTTGACCAAGGCTTTCCTTTACGAATTTTGTTGAACAGATAGGACCTGGTCCATGTCCAGATCATTCCTGAACTGCCCACGTGCCTCGTTTTACTTGCTGACACCTGTAACCTATAGATCAATAAACACAGCTATAGAATCACGAGTCAGCTGCGGAAAGTGGCTGCATTCTGCAGCTGATGAGAAAAATCTAAGTCAAATAGAAAACACAAAAATATAGTTAGAAACCACTTAAATGCACTCTTAGAATCAATATGTAATGATATTTGATATCTTATGAGGCACTCGTGTGGGAAAAAGGTCTAGGCAAGTATGTAGAAGAGAGGTAGTTTTAGGGCTCAACATAACCTTCTTTGGATGGATATGTAGATAGTTAATTATGGTCAATGATTATCTATACGTAGGGATGGATTTCCATGACAACCCTAAGCTCGTGCTTCCTGAGGGTGAGAGATGGGATGTTATAGGTAAGATACCTTGACCATTTTAATTTTTTAAAGTTTTACAATTTTTTTTTTTTTGATACTTAAGCTATTGATTTGTTCAGGCACATATTGGGCTTATTCGACCGATAGTTGCTTCATATCTCCATTGCACAGGAGAAAAACCACAAGCAACAATAGAACCAACATAGGTTACTGCATTAGGACAGGATGCACTACAAGATCTAAATGTAGTTGAGATCCTAACAGAGGTGGAGCGCCACATGGAGGGCTTGACACATGGGATAGATGAGATCGCGATTAACCAAGTTTTCTTGTTACTTCAGCAACACACCATTGATGTGCCTAGCCATATTGGTCGGCTACTACGCAAGTTAGCTCGTGCAGTGGCTTGTTATCACGAGCACTTTGATTAGTCTACTTAGATATTTGCATGTAGTTTTGTATATGGGTCGTGTGGCCAAATGTGTCTCGGGCACAAATTTTGGAAAACCAAACTTTATATATATATATATTCAGTGTTTTTGTGTTCCTACTGTACATTCAATGCTGTGATGTGTATTGAAATTTCTTTACATTCGTTTCAAGTGTCTATCTAAAACATGATTAGCAAGCGCGTCTGTCAATGTGTTTATATTTCTAGAAATGTGTTCATATTGTATGAAATCAAAATGTATTTCTAGAAGGCGAACCTTTAAAAACATACACAAGATGGTAGGAATTCTAACTGAGTAAACATTAACAAGTTGCATTACCACAAGTTTTGAGTCAAGTCTAATGACTAAACAACAAATACCATGTGAAATAACATCATACAATAGCTTGAACACTATGCTATACTAAACGATATTGTTTGTAGAGTGACCAAGACAAATCACTTGCAGACTCACTAACTTGCCATTTGGAGAAAAGACAACCCATGCTACAGAATATAGGTTTCGAATACTATGACTAGGACCATTAACATAACCCAAATACAGTTCAAGGGATGCTGAAATTTGCAAACCAAACGGAAAAGGAATCAACATAAACCTTAAGAAACTCTAAAGAGACACACCTCAAACACACTCAACACACCTATAAATAGTATGTACACAATGTTACTACACATAAG
>APFE031574602.1:142958-184442 GCA_000404065.3 Pinus taeda | reverse complement strand
TTTGGAAGCCCTTCATCTCTTAGTCTGGGATTATCTTCAACGTTATTTGATTTAATCTTGGTTTCACCTAGAACAATTGGCGAGGTAGTGGAAGAGGACACTGATGCCACAGATATTCTTCCATGTGACAATAAAGCACGAGGAGGAGCCTCATAATCAACGACCCATCCAGGGCCAAATGAGACACCTGGGGGCAGAGCTCTCCTTATCTTCTGAGCTGCAATCTTCCAGGCAACTGGTCCAAGGTTTGCAACAAACCGAGCAAGACTTCTTGCATAAGCATGCTCTGACCGAATTCCAACAAGGATTAGCTGCTTTGACTCCCCATCTAGAATAGTAAGTATTGAGTCATTTCCATTCTCTAGTTGGTTAAATGGCCTGTAAGTAGCACGACGGTTTTCTTCCAACTGCAGTGGCCGCCTTCCATTTCTCCAAACCGGTTGCTTAAGAGCAGACACTGAATTTTCTTCTGCTTTCTCAGAATTGCTTTCAGCCAAGAATCCCATACCATCTAAATTTCCAAATAGATTTCCAGGCTTTTCAGCCTTCCATATCTTGGTGCTATCCTTTTTCTTCTTGATATGTCCTTCTATCTCTAGAGTTTTAGGAGTGAGTGTTAATTTCTTCCAATCCTTTACAAGATATGGTCGGATTCATTTCTTGATGCTCAATGTGATCTTTCACTTCTTGAACATTTTTCTTCTTGATATGTCCTTCTATCTTGATAGTTTGAGTGCTAGTTTTGACCAATGAATTACAAGACATGGTTGGATTCATTTCTTCTTTCTCGATGTGATCTTTCACTTCTTGCACCTTTTTCTTCTTGATATGTCCTTCTATCTTGAGAGTTTGAGGAGTGGTAATTCTTGCCAATGCTTTACAAGATATGGTCTGATTCCTTTCTTCTTTCTCTGGGATGGGGTCCTGGTGTATATCCTCTTGTTTTGATGGTTCTTGATCCTTTTCTTCCTCCTCTTTATATTCTATGTAAAATAATTTCTTCTCAGCACACTTATGACCTTTAGTGCATTTGCTATCACAATTGTAACAAAGACCTTTTTCTCTTTTTTTTTCCAACTGTTGTGGTGTAACCCTTGTAGGTTGTAGAAGGCTAGGAGAAACAACACTTCCATCGTTATAGTTGTGGGGGGTATGCTTCCTGGTTTCCATAATTTTGCTCTCCATTATGTCACAAAGCCCTTTTTCTCTTTCCAATTGTTGTGGTGTTGCTCTAAAGGTGTTGCTCTTTGTATCCTCATAATGTGCTATCATTTCCTCCATGAAAATTGACCACGTAACAAGTTGTTTACGAGAACAAAGCCCTTCATACCATAAAAATTAATCCGGTTCTAAATATAAAGATGCAATACATACCTTTTGTAACAGTGGTACACCATGTAGACCAAAATATTGCTCCATCTGAAGTATCCAATTTACCGGAACCTTGCCATCAAACTTCCTCATCTTGCTTTTTCTTGATTTTAGGAGCTCGAACTTGAAACGACTATAAATCTGTACTTTTGGATCTTTAAGTTCTGAAATTATGACCTGTAGTAGCCCTCCGCGTCCTCTTTCCAATGCCACTAGTCTGATCCAAATTGGATTCTCCAAGGAAGAGTTATGTGAAATCTCCCATAATGACCTGATTATAGACTAGTTCAGTAGAGTGAACTTGTACGGTGTGCCACGAGTCACTGTTTTGACCTTTGGCTCTAAAAAATATATAGAAGAAACTACAGTCTGTCCACTTTCTGTACCTTGTTACGAAATTTCAATCCGATGCTCAAAAAGAAAGTTATGACAATTTTCCCCAGGCACCTGTTTGGAATGTAATTCAGGAGTCTGCAAAAAGACCAACTTCCTCAGATCATTTCTCCGCAATTATAGCACGAAAGGCTCTAAAATTCGGACCCGAGGTTCAACACGATTTCTTCTCAAATGGGTTTTTTTTTAGCTTCTGAAACGTCACAAAAAAAATTATAGCGAAAATTCCATGACCTATTTGGAGCAGCGAAACCCCAAAATCCAAAGCTATGATACCAAATGTTATGAAACTAACTCAACAAAAGATAGAAAAGATAGATCAACACCTTAGAATTCAGCCTCTTCAAGCGGGCAACCTCCTTTACATTACATAAATGAACAATTCTTGGATGATACAAATGAAAAGACCTCCTTTCTATATATAGGAGTCTAAGGGGTCATAACATAATCAATGCCGACATAACAATAATAATGTAAGGGCACAATAATAACAATAGTGGGCTTCTATGGGGCACAATAGTAACAATATGGGCACTACGTGGGTACATCAATATAATAAGTGGATTGTACTAATAACAATAAGGGGTTACACTAGTAGTATAGGGGCCTAACATTCTCCATTCTGACTTACTGTTAGAAAGATATCCTTAGTCAAAGTTTGGTCAAATTCATCGTCCGGTTATTAAAATATGTAAATATGTATTTTCTAATGTTTTATTAATTGGGGGGAGGGATATTAATAAACCCTTAAGGAATCATAGAGGATAAATTTCCGTGGGGCCTTGGGTGAAAATCCAACAACCAGGTCGAAATGTATGGGCTCCTCCTGGGAATAACTTTTGCTCAAATGTGTGGCATCAAAGAAATTGTCATTCTTAGTGATTCCTCTCTTGTAATTGGATATTTGAGAATGAGTACTCCACCAAAAGATAATATATTAATCCTTTTGTATCATTGTATTAAAAACCTCCTCCAATCCTTCTCCATCACTACCTTTTATCACATCCTCGGAATCCTAAACTCAGAAGTAGACCAGCAAGCCAACAAGGCTTGCCTTCTCGATGAAGGTCAGGCAGATATCAATGGAATTTAAAGTTATGTGTCAATCCCATAAAGATTCAATGTTTTCCTTCCTAGTGCTCCCCCTCCCTTTCTTCCCCCCTCCTAGTGCCCTTGTGCCCCCACTCCACCCCACCACAAGTCTCCCCTTCATTATAAATGTCGACATTGTATTTTTATTGATCACTCTAATCTCCTCATTAGCCCTCTCATGATTTTAAAGTGCATCTGTTGTCAACCAAATGTGGTGTGGGATGGAAGCTTGCCTCATGCAAGTGTGCCTGATTTAATTTCCCAGGCGTGGATCATTCTCAATCTCATGGCTTGATCTTGTTCCACCCCCCCGGTTCAATCAGACTTTTGCTTTGAATTATTGAAGAAGTTAATGTTGATATGAAAGCTCGCATGTGGCTTTCATGGCATGAAAGGGATAAATCTAGATGTGAGTGCACCACGAAATCCATGCCTAGTGAGTAATGTAGGATTTGAAATTAAATTTACAAGGGATTTTGAAGTGGGCTATATTTGTTCCAATTGTGGCATCCAGGCATTGGTGTACTAGGAAGCTCTGTGATGAGCTTCGGATAACACTGTGGGCATCACTGCAATTGGGTTATATGGCACATTGCTCCTTTGGGGTCTGAGGTGAACAATGCAATTGATGATATTATATGCATTGTAAGAGCTCATATTTATACTGACATTTACTCTATTCCATGCTCTGATTCCTTTATTACTCATGTCTTTCATGTGTACGCTTGCTCCCTCCCGTCTATTGTCGACCCTCTGTATCACCCTATCATTATATTTCATGCCATATGGATGCCTTGTTGGAACCTTCTAAATTACGACCACTCACCTGGTTTTGGTCTAGATCTTTGTCCCCTTACTCCCATGTTCCATTGTCTCTTCCTTCCTCCTTTTGTACTCTTAGTACGTTGAATTCCCAATGGACTCAAGCACATCGAAATCAGACTCCTCAGCCTCCAATGTGTGCGACCACTATAGAAAATCACATGCTATTATCAATCTTTTGAAATTTACAATTTGAAAGCTAAGGTGTGTCGGAAACAGGTCTTTGCATGCAATTCTTCCTAGTTGATAGTGGCTCGCAAGCAAAGAATTTCCAACCTAGAGGATGAAGTGGATGTGTTACACAACTTAATCATGGACTTCGAATTCTAGGGCACTCACTCAGACAATCAACACATAGGGCCTACGCATGATATTGACCTCAATAGGCTTGGTGACTCTACAGATTAACTAATGTTTTAATCCTTGGTTTTACATGTATGTATTTATTATTTCAAATTTGTTGTTTCTACTGTTACCTGCAAATAACAGTATTGTTTAGGTTTGGGTTTTTTGATGCAATATGGGAAAGGGCAATTTGACTTATTTTGTTATATAAAATGCTGCTAAGCAAAATAGCCATATAATTATCTCGGATAGTTGCCACGACTGGGCCACGGCATTAATACAAAAAGTACTTATTTGTGTTAAAAAAATATTTTTATTAAATTGATAAATTAAACTTATTTAAATATTTAAAAAATTTATTTTAAATTTAAATTAATTAAGTAATTCAATTTATTTAGAGTTAATTTTAAATTAATAATTGTAAGTACAATTAATTAATGTAATCAATTTTTTTAATAAATATACTATATTTATTTAATTTAAAATCGTCAAATTCAACAAGTTTATATTATATATTTAATATATATATATATATATGCAAAACTCAAACAGTCAATCAACCAAAAGCATACATAGAGGTCAATATCCATTGGAGAGGCAAATTCTTATTGCTCACTCAGTTAAGGACTAATTCTCATCAACTCCGTTGTGAAACAAGGCACTGGAAAAGGCCAAAGGAAGTGTGGGAGGAAAGAGTATGCATTTTTTGTTCTTCTCGAAAAGTGGAAACAGAAAAACATTTCATTTTAGAATGTGAGGCCTTCAAAGATAAGAGGGAAAGTTATACAAATCTGCCCTATAAGCTATCTTTAGCAGATGAAGAAGCAATCTACCCTATAAACTACCTTTAACTTCGTAGGCGTTAAAATAATTCTTTTCTTTATTTTTATTTTTTTAAACAAAAAATTACATATTAAAAATATTATTAATATATAACTTAAATAAAATAAAAAACAATTACATATAAATTAAAATTGAAATAATTAAAAAATGTTCCTAGACTGTGGCGTATTTCGCAAGGCCTACATTTTGTTTTGGCCCTAGGTGGAAAGCGTTGGGGTGAGCTCACCTCGAAACCCCAGCTCCCCAGACATTTTTCGTTGTGCCTCGTACAAATCTCGCCAGGGAAAAATAGGCGGGCTGACGTGGGGGTTTCTATATATATTACGGCATGAGCATATCAAATAAAGAGGGGAGGGGAGAATATTCATTTAAACATTAGGAAGGGGATCCCACTATCTCACCTCTCCGTCATCCTTCACCATCAATTAAAACATATGTTTCCTACCTCATTTATATTAAATAAAAATATTATTTATGATTTGTTTTATTATTAATTATTTTATATAAAAATTAAAAACAAATTTAAAATGACCAAAAAAATTTAATAAACATGAGTTCAAATATTTTTTATAAATTTAATTTGAGAGTCAATCTATGAAATGACGCAAATTATCTTGAAATACACTTCAGGAAATGAGGTAAACTAGAGCTTATTTGAAAGATATTTCCATGGAGAACACTCTGATTGTATTAATTCAAACAAATCTAATCATTTATTATTTCAACAAATCAGTAGAAAATTAGAAATTATAGCTACAAATTTGCAACTAAAAAGACATTTTTGAGTTTGTTTTGGAAAAAAAATTTAGGCCACAAAGATTTGTTGTCACTAATTAATTACCAGATTATTTAATTTTTATTCATTACTTCCAAGAAAGTAGGGAGAGCATGGATCTTTGTTATTATTAATTTATTCAATAATATTTTAATTGGTTAAGTTGTTTTTCATGGATTTAGAAATATGAGTTTTTCTCTTCATTTTTAATTAGTTTTAATTTTAATTTTGGTTATTTTTTTAGAGCTGGTTGGAGAAGATTAGCCCAGGAGTCTTGGAGGAATGGGATGAAAGAAATAAAAAAAGGAAGAAAATTTCTCGCAAAGCAAATTTGATCTCAAATCTTCATTCAACCATTATCAACATCTCTCCTTTTAAGGAATTGCATTCAGTGAATTATAAATGAAGACTTGGAGAAGGGAAAATGGTTCCTATTTTCTACAAATAGGATACTCTTTGCACTATTTCAAGAGGATTTTTGTTGTTGTTGTAGAATTAGTGGGAGTGCTCATATATAGGCTTGGGGTTTTCTTAAGATTATATCTTTGTTGTAGAGATAGATCACACGCCATTACAACTCCATTGTCTTTTGGAAAAGTTGAAGGTCTTAGGAGGATTGTTAGAGTAATTCATTGTAAATACATAGAATGAGATCCAAGTTTAATATTCTTTTTCAAATACTTTTATTTCTAAATAAAATTGTATTCTCTTATGACAAATTTGTGTCCACAATTACATGTTTTAACATTATTGTTGAATATGCGAATTGATGTGTATTGGATCAACTATTTGGTTTAATAATCGCATAGATCAATCATTTATCTTTAGTTTTCTCTTGCATTTAAATGAATTTATGAGTAATTATTTACTCATAAACTTATCATTATAAATCAGTTTAATAGTCATTGAATTGTGTGAACTATTTCCATGTTTTAATGGCCCATTTCGTATTATTTTGATCTCTAAAATAGAGCATGTCTTGCATTAAAGATATCAGTTGTTAGAACTATTTCATCAGCTTGACATTTATCAAAAAATATGTATGCTAAATACCCATCATCTTTTGATCTTTGAACTTGGCATTTAGGAACTATTTCTATGTGTCAAGTTAGAGTATTTCTCTTTATTTTTCTACATTGGCAAGCAGGCATGCATTTAGATTAATTTATTGCATCTCTAGAAGTCTTCTTTCATAGGATAAATTCAATTGGGGGCTTGGTTGAGCACTTATATCAGCTTAAGGACTTCTTTCTTGCAAGTTCGTTGTAGGAGGGTAAGTCTAATTGCCTCTTCTTTTTTATGGTAATTAGATACATCACAAGTCAGCATGGAGAGTGAGGGGTAACTGGACTCGTTTTAGCGAGTCAAAATCACCATCCCAAACTAAGAAGGGATTAGTTGGGGCCCTTATCAAGTGATCTTCTAATTAATGATTACAGTCATTTTTTTTTCCATTAACAGGATATCAACCAACTCTTCAAGATTGCATAGGCTAATAGCTTTCTCAATAATCACAGAGGAGGAAACAATGTTCTCAAGAAATTCTTGAAGTATACTAAAGAACTAGTTAACACTAATAGAATTGAGTTATGCATGTTAGATAATCCATATAGATAATTTGATTGGCTATTTGCAAGGATTCCTGGTCAAGAGTGCACTAATGTTTTTCCTTGGCATTTCTCTTTTTGTTATTGTTGGACACCTAATCCGCTAAGTGCTATAGTGTGGAATATGAGTAGTCATTGGAGTCCAAGAGACCTTGGAAGATGAATCCAATAGTCATAAACAATGCATTTATATGTATATCTTTGTGAATAATAAGTATCTCACAAGTTATTTGAATTCTGCCTATTCATTTGTGTGAGTGTTTATCATGGTATCAGAGTGGGTGAATTCTTGCTCTACTCAAGTTTAAGCCACTTGTTTTTGTAGCCTTTCTCTGCCTATAAAAAATATGGTCCTCTACCAAAGTATGCATGTGCTCAACGGTTGCACAATTTCGAATTCTGCCTCATTTGGTAGTCTTGACATGCCAGTCAAGTTGTAATGGTCTTGTCTCTCTACATGTTCCTTTTTTGTTGAGCACTTTTCCTCTGCCAGGTTTGCAACGTCCATCTACTGACTCTAACCTAATGCTCGACCCTTCCTATGTTGTTGCACCCTTAATTCACTCGTTGTAATTCCCATCATCTGAGCCCTTTGTTGTTTCGTTTTTTGTGAAGAGTTTCATCGTTTCTGGAAAAGCCAATCTTTATTGTGCCCTCTTCAAGAACTTTGCAATGAAAATTTGTCCCTTGGATGAATGTATTGCATTAGGCAATGGGCATATGTAGTTTCAACAATGAGTATATGCCTCTTGATTGTATTGTATGTTGGAAAGCGTGAGATTTGCAATCAATTCTAATGCATTGGTTCATATGCATAATTCATACGTTGGGAATACAAAATGTTTGGTGTTGTATTGAATTGAGTGTTGGAGCGATGAATAAAGTAGTCAGTTTCTTCTTTTGATTTATGCATTAAAGTTGTGTTGAATCCCCTTCTAGTATGAACTTTGAAACTATAATTTACATCCATCTGTGTGCATATTATTCTCTTTCATAGTCAATCTTTGTGCATATATTATTCTTTGTGTGAATATTATTGTACGTGTGTCATGTGCATTGAATAATGGCTTAGTTTCATTTGGTGCATTTGTAATGTCAGGCTACAATTTTAACAATGTCTAAGACAATATTGTAGTTTTGACATATGATTTGTCATTGTTCATGCTTATGCCTGATTTTTTGCACTTATTTGATTAGTGGGGTCGCACGAAATTTTGAAATTCCTTGAAATAATGCAGTGTACTAACAGATCACGAGTGTAACCTTCGTGCTTGTTTCCAGCACTACACTATTGTAAAGCTTTGATTTGAATGGTAATCATACTAATAGATATCAGTTTTCTTCCACCATCGTACAATTGCATCAATCAACATTGTTTTCGGAAGAAATCGACAATAAATGATGCCATTCGCAGTTCTCTTGAAGATTGTGATTATTTCTCACTTCAGTAGCTAGTTTCTATTTCGTGTATCTATTTATAGAAATGATTGATGAGGTTCTCACTAGAAAAAGTTGAAATCATTTATTTGACATGTCTATTTCAAGTGTGATTTTTTATTCCATGACAAATAGACATGATTTCTTCTTGTGTTTAATACCTGCATATGAGCATCTTATCGTATGATCCTTTGTTAGCTATCACAGGACATTTTGTCACGTCATCCTAAAAGGCTCGAAAACCAGATTAATCAACATCCTTTAACACTTTTTTATAATCCATTTGTAAATCCCTAAGCATCACTTCTCCAAAAAGTCTGATTTTCTGGGCCTATCTGCTAAAAAACCATGAATTTAGCCCCAACACATCATGTATGTTTGTCCACCTGTGTTGGTTGCAGGTTTCATAATTGAAAATTTGCGTTGATCAACACAGGTTGCTCCATTCTGTAGATGTGTTGATTCTATAATTTTGGGAAAATTAAAAAAAAAAAATTGAATCTTCTCTTTCCAAAAGCTTCTAAGGTGGTTTTAAACATTTACCATGGATAGATATCTTGAATTCCCATATGATCCTACTCTAGTGATCGTATATCTTATCCCTTGAGCTTATCCTCCCTCATAAGTGGATCTCAAGCCTAGATTTGTAAATTCTAAACTACCATGTTTACCCTATAAATTTACTACCTCCCATGGAGTCTGGGTTGGATTTTAGATATTTCTAGTGCCCTCATGTTGTTGCTTTCAGCTTATGGAATCATCATCAATTTGCATTAGGGTTGAGTGTGAAAGTTTTCTTTGTGGTAAGGAAGGACAAGGCAATTGGTGAGACATCTACAAAGTTAGCTTATATATATGGTTGTAACTCTCTCCTTTATTTATTAATACAAAAAGCATCACGTTTTCTTATACTTGTGGTATTCTTATGCTTATGTATTTCAATGCCATGTTGATTCATTGAATAGAGATATTGGATTATGTTATGTGGATATTTTAGTTTCTTTGCTTGTTTTAGTCATTGTTGCAGGTTCCATTTATAGTGTGTGGAGCTAGAATTGGAGCTTACAACCAAAGAGAAGAGGAGGACTTGATACGAATTCTAGGTAGGTCTCTTTTCTGTATTCCATATTCTCTAAGGAAAACATTGACCTTTTTTCCCTTTGTTGTCCTAGATTAGACCACTAGGTCTAGGGACTTCATTTTTTCCACATAAGTTAATTTTCCATATAAAATTAGCGGTTATTAGTTCAACAAGGAAACAATACCCATACATTGGCAAGAATGATTTGATGATGGTGGCAGGGAAATTTATTATTCCCATGCCCACAATTTGTTTCTAGACATGTTGTGAGTGGAGAAAAAGAATTGTGATGCACCAGTGACCCTAGAATATGAAATCATTGTCTCTAAGAAAAGTTCACAATTTGCAAGAAGCAATGGAGTATTTTATATAAAATTCGATACCTTTCATTTGCTGAGCCTTTATTTTTGCTGAAACAATGGACAGACTTAGTGAAGTATTAGAGTTCCTAAAAATTATGATAAATTCTATCATTCATGATATAGTAAAATTCAGCATAGACACTCTCACAGGCATTCAAACATGTTTGTGAAATGCACAAGCCAAAATTATTATTTTTGCAACTTGAGTCACAGCTACAGCGAGATGAGTTACAACATCATAGTCATCATTCTAAAATTGGGTTTTGTTCATAACAATCCCCTTTCTGAGTTTGAAGTAGACTCCCATTAGTAGCCAGAAACTAATCAAATCAGTAAATTTGAGGTTGATCCACATTAAATTCCTAGTGAAAGAGCATATTTGCATGCATATGAAAAAGTTCAAGTTGTACTTCCCAAGTCCATCATCAGGCCTTAGGAAGAGCTTATTAGCAACAAGCATAGAACCGGTCTTGGATATGACAAGGATGTGTCCTTTCATATTTCAGACTACTCTGAGCCCATTCATTTTTAGAGTGTTGGATTTCTTCAAGATGATTCATATTCACTTGTTCCAGATTGTTCCTTTTCACAAACTATTAGATGCCAACACTGTGACGGAGTTGTCCATGTGAAATAATAATGTTTTGATCTTCACCCATGTTAGCATTATGATCTGAAATCTTACAGGACTGATTATTTGCACAACTTTATCAACATTAACTAAGGTTGCATAAGTGTAAATGAAAGAGAGGGAACTAATTATTAATATGCCACAAACATAAACTTGAGAGAAACAAATAATATGAAAGCAAAAAAAGAAGAATAAAACATAGCAAATTGTTGACGAAGTTCGTCCCTGTTGGACTACATTTGTGGCTCCACTTCCAAGCGGGCATCCTTTATTAGGAAATGATCCAAAGAGTTTCTTTACATGATATTTCACCAAATTAACTATGCACACAGGCACTGCTAGTTACTATAGAAAGAAAGCCTCTTGTCTCATATTTCCAACACCTATATTCATTCCTAATTTGGCTCAAGGATGGCCGAGATATGCTTACATGAATGAAAATTGTCAATGACACCCTTCTGTTTTGTAATTCACTAATCACTCTCCTAACCACTGGTGCAATTGGTAAACTTTTTATAGTGGTCCTGGGCAGGTCCGAGGGTCGAACCACCCGAACTATCTTTGGCATGTGGTTTGGTTGTTTTAACAAATGTATTAGTTGCCAAATGATAAATCTCAGTGCTATATTACATAAAAATATGGTAGATAGCTTTAACCCGAAATATTTTATTGGACCGACGGCTTAACATGAAACTGGTGGACTGATGGTCGATTGGCAGTGTAACTCATGGCACATGACATGCTATGGTTTAGGACCCTGTGTTGCATTTCTAGCATATGAGATAATCTTGGTGGAAACCACAGTCGACTGGTGGCAAATATTTAATACATATTCCCAGCGGCTATCCAAACCAACACTCATGGCATGGTTTGTTATAACTTATTTGGCACTTCGGCGATGAGCGTAACCATGACCTATGGAATTGGCAGTGGCATAACTGTGACCTGCTTCCGACGGTTGTATTAAGTGTTGTACGCTCCAACGGTTGGTTAATATATGGTTTCAAACCATAACTTTGTAATATATATATATATATATATCTTCTCCATGGTTTAAACCTTATATTTGTAACATCGTTTAATATGTGTGTAATCCTTTGCACCCACAGATATAATATGATTTTTACACCATAAATTTTTATACCAAGGTTTTTTTTAAATAATGTGAACTATGGTATATAACATAACCAAACTTCGTTTTTGCACCATAAGAGATATATGAACCATAGCCTTAGGTTTTTAACATTTGATTTGTATCCTCAAACTCTTACCATGCACCTTTTAACCAATCAAAATCGATCTTTCCACCATTCACCTGCAACTGAAATATTAACCTAGAGATGAGGTTTGTGCCACGTTTGTATTGTAGAAATGCCACATGGCCAGCAAGGCCCCTTTTGTACCTTAAACTTTGATGGATGATTTCTCCTTCATCCAAAGACCAAATGAGAAACCAAAAGTACTATCGGATTCAAAACGACAAGCTCTACCACATGGCATTCCTTCTGAGAATAACTGAAACCTTAGGATTTGTAGAAACTGGAGAATCCTCTTGGATCATTCCTCTTCACTGGAAGCTTTTGGACCACCAAAAGTTTGGTTTTAAGCAAACATGAGGTGAGGGTATAGCTCCCTCACCCTTTCAATCTTCATCCATCTTACTTTGCCTGGATTCATTCCTTTGAGTCTCACTCGATGATACTTCACATCTCCATGCATGAAAGTTTGGACCTTCCTTTTACCTTCACCTTTCATCCTTACCCTGTTGATGTAAAGCCATATTTTATCACCAACTTGAAAGTGATGACCCTTTCGATGCTTGTCATGGCACATTTTGAACTTGTGAGTTATTTCATTCATCTATGGAAAGTAGAAAAACCTTTGTAGTTTTTCCACTGTCTTCCCTGTACCAACATCTCCTGAAATATAAGAAATTTTTCCCCCGATCACATGCATTCTTTCTCCCTGCAGTATGCACAACTTTCCAACATGGTTAAATAACCTGTTATGAACATGGTAAATAACCTATGCATCATGAGTTAGTGATTCACAAATATCTTTCAAAACAATATCTACAGTAGATTGTTCAATATAACTTGCATGCACTAAATAACTATTTTTCAAAAAAACTGAAACTTTCAAAGTAAATATTGACATCATATCAGCTACTTTGTTTGTTGTACCTTCCTTATACTTAAGTACTAAGCGGACCTACTACAAAAAACCCATCCATCTATAATGTTGAGACTACTGCAACTTAGTTTGAAGGTATTGAAGTGGTTGATGATCTATTTGAATCACTATTTCTTTGTCCATTAAATAATGTTTCCATTGTTTAACACTTTCCATTAATGCACATAATTTCTCATCATCAATTGGATAGTTTGAAATTGCTTTAGAAAATGCTTCAAAATTAAAACAAAT
Source organism: Pinus taeda (assembly GCA_000404065.3). Lineage (NCBI taxonomy): Eukaryota > Viridiplantae > Streptophyta > Pinopsida > Pinales > Pinaceae > Pinus > Pinus taeda. The sequence continues at coordinate 171,259 of APFE031574602.1, read as the reverse complement.
AGGCTTCTCTTTCTAAAATAAAACTACACACAGTGCATACCTACTAGCATCAATTTCTATTTCAAACGGTTCTTGAAGGTCTGGTGGAGCTATTACAATTTTATGCTTTAAAGTTTCACATGTTTTTTTTTGTTTTCCTCCCCACTGAGATGAGGATTTAAAACTTGTTAAAGCATGAAGTTGTGACGCAATAAAAGAGAATGAAAAACAAACTTCCTCCAATACTGATTTGCACCCATGAAACTTCTAATTTCCCAACTTGAACTAAAAGTAAGAATCTCATCCAGATCGACTATGACAAACTTATCAAGAAAATAATGAAACACATCATTTAGCATTGTCATTAAAGTTGCTTGAGCATTGCATAAATCAAACGACATAACTAACCATTCATCAAGCCCCTGTCTAGTCTCACATGTAGTTTTCCAAACATCATTCTTTGCACTACACATCTGATGATAACTATTTCTTAAATCCAACTTAATGACTGATATATGATTCATGCCAATATTTAGAAGAGGTGCAACAAATAGTAATTGATTCTCATGTTGTATTTCTCATTTTGGAAGGAGGCTTTTTGGTTCTTTAAACAATTCTTCATAATAATCTACTATTTCAACCAATTTGTCCTTAAACTGAGAATCACACCCTTGAAAAGCATCATACTTTTCTTTAGGTTGTTTTTAACAATCATGAGAAAATACCTTTTAATTGAATTTAATAACCTTTTCGAATGAGTAGAATTGATTAAATCCAATTTTGTCTTACTTATGTGTGCCCTGACAATGTACTCAATTCATTCCTTAAAAAGATGATACTTGTTCTCCCTTCTATGAAAAATAACATTTTTATCATAAAGATACAAACTACCCAACACAACTCCACATATATCCAAAGGAATCACATATAACTCAACTTCATCAATAAAATTAGTTGTAATTACAAACCTTAAATGACACTGTTTTGTGACATGCATTTGAGTGTTTTCTTTCAACCATCCTAAAGGGTAGGTTTTGGATGATTTTAGTTTCCAATTCCAATTTCCTTACTAATTCCTCAGATATTAAGTTTGCTTGTGATCCATTGTCAAATAATGTGTCTATCTTAGTGTGCTTGGAAATAATCCTTATGTGAAAAAGTTCAACCCTCTTCTTTTCATCAATCACATTATTAATCTTTGAAGATGATGTAGAGTAAGTAGAACTAGAACTAGATTCAGAAAGGATACCTGTTAGACTCATTGTGGTAATATTTAGTTCGTCACTAGATTCAAATCCCAAATCTTGTTGGACTACAACATTCACTTTCATTTCACCCTTCTCCTTAAGGAACTTCTTTGGCTTAAGTTCTAGATGAATCTTCCAACACTTGGACTCATCATGTCCAACACTCTGATAATGAGTACATGTAGGTCTTTCCTCTTCTTTATTTTTTGTCATTGATTTATTTCCTTTCAACTCACCCTTTCCTATGCCTTCTTTGGAGTCTTTGTGTTCTGACTGCTTGAATGGTTTCCACTAAAAAGGCATGCCACCTAATTCAATATGAATGGCTTGCACACATACTTAATCAAAGTCAGTAGGATTAAACATAAGCAATGTATGTTGCAAATAAGAATGAAAACTTCCAATATACTTTAACAAAGTTTCCCATTTGCTCAAAGGAATATCAAGTGCTAAAGACTTTTTCCTGAACTCCTGTGTAAACTCTTACACACTCTGTCCTTTACCCTGCCTTAAGTGCTACCATTCTATTACAACCTTTTGCATATATCCTAAATGATAGAAATGCTTTCTAAGAGCTTAAATAAACTTAGACCATGAAGAGGTGATTTTTCCTTTATGCTTTAAATTTGATTGTTTTGCTTTCCCACCAAATCAAAGCTTTTCCCCCCAATCTAAGTGTAGCAAACTAATTTTTCACATAATCATCAACAATATTCTGAATTCTACAATAGACTTCAAGTTGTTTAATATAGTTATCTAACTTTTCAGGATTCAATTCACCATCATATTTTGGCAATTCAAAATTAACGTCAAGCTTCAAAAAAGGAGATTCTTATGTTTCTTCTTTGATTCAGAATCTGAACTAGAATCATCAAAAGATGAAGAAGAAGAAGATGGAGGAGAAGGAGGTTCATTACCATCAGTTTTCTTCTTGTCATTTTTCGTTCATTTATAAGACGATGATGGATAAGGAGGAGATTCGTCACCATTGGCTCTCTCCTTACCCTTTTTCTCCTTCTTACTTTTTGAATATGGCATTGCATCTCTAGTATTCATGTCTTCATAAAGCTTTGGAATCATTCGCTGCATATTAAGGAACATCTGCTGAAACCACTCATCAGACTTGGGCTCAAGAAATTTTCCTTCATTTTCACCAGCCATCTTTTGAATGAATTTCCTCTATCCAATGTCTAGATTGGCCTCTTCAAGTTTCCTCTCTCCACATCGTGACCTAGATCTAGCCAACATTCACATTGGCAAATATCCTGCTTAAACTTGATCAACCTCGCTCTGATACCATAATATGATCTAAAATCTTACAGGATTGATTATTTGTGAAACTTTATCAACATTAACTAAGTTTTCATAAGTGTGAATGAAAGAGAGGGAACTGACTATTAATATTCCATAAACATAAACTTGAGAGCAGCAAATAACATGATAGCAGAAAAAGAAGAAGCAAACACAACAAATTGTTGATGGAGTTCATACCTCCTGGACTATGTCTTTGGGTCCACTTCCAAGTGGGTATCCATTTTATTAGGAAATGATCCAAACAATTTATTTACATGAGATTTCACCAACTGAACTGTGCACGCAGGCACTGTTGGTTACTATAAAAAGAAATTCTCTTGTCTCAGCTTTCCAACACCTGTATTTGTTCCCAATTTGGCTCAAGCAAGGCCGAGATATGCTTACATGAATGAAAATTGTCAATGACACCCTTATGTTATGTAATTCACTAATCACTCCTCTAACCTCTAGTGCAATTAGTAAACTTTTTATAGTGGTCTTCTGCAGGCTCGAGGGTTGAACCTCCCGAACTATCTTTGGCATGTGCTTTAGTTGTTTTAACAAATGTATTAGTGGCCAAATGAAAAATATTGATGCTATATTACATAATAAATATGATATATAGTTTTAAACCAAAATATTTTATTGGACCGATGACTTAACATGAAACCGGTGGACTAATGATTGATTGGCGGTGTAACTTGTGGCACATGACATGCTATGGTTCAAGCCCCCGTGCTGCATTCGTGGCATATGAAATAAGCTCAGTGGAAAACATAGTTGACTGGTGGAAAATGTTATATACATATTCCCAACGGCTAACCAAACCAACCCCCATGGCATGGTTTGTTATAACTTTTGTTGGCACTCTGGTAGTGAACGTAACCATGACCTGTGGCATCGGTGGTGGCATAATCGTGACCCACTTGCAGTGGTTGTATTAAGTGTTGTGTGTTCCAACGGTTAGTTAATATATGGTTTCAAACCATAACTTTGTAATATATATATATATCTTTGCCATGGTTTAAACCTTAGATTTGTAACATTGTTTAATATATGTGTAATCCTTTGCGCCCACTGATATAATATGATTTTTACACCATAAATTTTTATAACAAGCTTTTTATTAAATAATGCACACCATGGTATATAACATATTCAAACTTTGTATTTGCATAATAAGAGATATATGAACCATAGCCTTAGGTTTTTAACATTTGATTTGTATCCCCAAACTCTTACCATGCACCTTTTAACCAATCAAACTTGATCTTTCCACCATTCACCTGCAACTGAAATATGAACTTGGAGATGAGGTTTGTGCCACGTTTGTACTACAGAAATGCCACATGGCCAGTAAGCCCCTTTTTCACCTTAAACATTGACGGTCTATTTCTCCTTCATCCAGAGACCAAATGAGAAACCAAAAGTACTAACGGATTCAAAACAACGGGCTCTACTGCTTGTCATTCCTCCTAAGAATAACTGAAACCTTAGGATTTGTAGGAACTAGATAATCCTCTTGGATCACATTATCACAAAAATCTTAATCATTCAAGCATATGCCTCATAAACAAGCCTCATGCAAGAACAAAGATTCGCCTTTGATGGATCGCTTCTTGGAAATGGGATTCAATAGCCAACAATATATTTCGGTCATACCACAGAATTTGTTCTTGAGTATTAACATGTCTTGCAAATGATATTTCTTCATCTTCTCACCTTTTATCTGATAGGGGGGGAATTGATGGTCATCTACAAGCTTCAAAGATACATCAAGCGATCCTGAGCCATAGCCTGAACCTGTTGCCTAAGCCTAGAGCCAGAATTAGCCATACCTAGATTTCAGAGTTGTATCCAGAGACAGAGCAATGCACCATGAGCATGTATTTTGGTTGGTGGCCTTCCTTAAACCACCACAGGTTGAGACCTCAATGGTCTCCCTTTTCAAAATAATAGGAAGCACTTCCTCTAGCATAAGACATTCAACTTCTAGCCAAATTTGGAATTATTCTAGGAATTGCATCAAGTGTTCCAAGTTGAGACCCAAATTGTCTCATTTTTCAAAGAATTAGGGAGAACTTACTCTAGCATAAGACTTTAGCTTCTATCTAGATTTGGAATTGTTCTAGGAACTGCACTAAGTGTTCCAATGTTGGTGGTTAGGCTTAAACCACCACTAGTTGAGACCTCAAGTTCTCCCACCTTTTGGGTTTGTGGTATTCCTTAATAAACCACAATTTTAGAGAGCACATTCAGCCAAATGTTGTCATGTGTTATTTCATTTTTTTATTTCAGCTCTCTTCTTGGAGTCATATATATCCCTTCAGATTAAGGGGGGGAATGTTGGACACCTGATTCGCTAAGGGTTATGGTGTAGAATATGAATAGTCATTGGAGTCTAATGTACCTTGGAAGGTGAATCCACCAGTCATGAACAATGTATTTATATGTATATCTTTGTGAATAATAAGTATCTCATGAGTTATCTGAATTCTACCTATTCATTTGTGTGAGTGTTTACCAGTGACATTACTCTATTCATGGTGGATAATATTAAAGCAAAAAACTTATATCAAATTGGGAATTTCACCCAAATGAGGAATTTTTGCATGGTTTCATACCTTGTTTCTGTTATTGTTTACTGCAATGTCTTTAAAGGCCTACCTAGTTTGACGCACTCAAATTTTGTTATTGATCCAATATAGATTTTGTACATCACTTTGGAAACACAAAACCCAATTTCACTCCTATCAAGTGTAAAACATTTTCCTTGTAGAGTGTAGGAAAATGTTGGTTGATTCTTTACCTAACAAATGCTTCAATGAATCTTTGGCCTTTTTAGAAGGAAAGGGAATTTTTCAAGATTAGGAATATTATTCATTTATTTGGTTGTTTGGATTTGAAAGGAAGCCCATGGTTCTTCCAATTTATGTTTGTGATAAAAATTTCTTGGCAAAAGTGTGTTGATCATACAGATATTTGGCACATTTATTTAATGGAAAAAGAAAGAAATAATGCATACCACTACCTATTAGATTTGAAAACTTCAATATTAAAATAGTTTCTCATATTAATGAATATGTTTCTTATCTAAAGATATTTAAACTAAAGGAATTAGAGGCAGTTGAGGGTTTTTACCATAAAGCTATTTTCTTGGTTCATCTTACTTATGTTTCATATGGTGCACTATTTCAAGCTAAAACATGTGGAAGGATGAGGAGACAATCAGGTTCTATCTAATACCCTTTGGGGCTTTTGTGAAGATATCAACACCTTACATGGTACCAGTAAAAGATACAAACAACATGGACACTCTATAACAAGTGTTGGTTCTACTCCACAACAATCCCTACATCTCATGCTAGAAGTCAACTTGCAAGGAAAGAACTAAGGAAATATAGTGGTGGTCATGTTGGAGAAGGTGGTGATGGAAATCACCCGAAACTCAACATGGAAAAGAATCATGTTATTGGAGTAAGTTCAAAAAGAAAGAGAAATAATAATTAAGGGAATATTGAAGTTATACCTAAGGAATTGGATGTTCAGGTGATGGAAATCAATGATTGATGAAATTGTTGAAATACTAGGGTTGAAAAACAATTGCTTGAAAGTTGTATATTACTACAAAATTGGCTCAATAAGACTATTAATTTTGAGGATGAATTAATTGCATTGCATCATGTGATGTATTTCAAGAATTTTAAGAAAATATAATTTGAACAAGTGAATTTGGAAAACAAGTAGGTGGTTAACAAGATATGCTCAGACATTGATAGCAAAGGAATAAAACCTTCCAAATTGTTTGAATTCCATTAGGAAAATGGAGATGCATTGGCCTATTCGATTTTTGCACAAGAAATGAAGAATATACTCCTAAGAATAGAGTAAAGGAGTTATAAATAAGTTTATTATCGAAGCCATTGTTCATTGAACTTTTTCTACCATTAAGCTAAGTTAGGTCTTTGAGGACATGATAGAAAGTAGTTTAAGGATTAGAGAAACTTATGAATCTAATAGTATGTATCTAATAACATAAATAAAAGGATTAATTTAATCCTAGAATAATTGGAAGTAGTTATGACTTCAACCAATCTATCTATTAGAATTAATTCTCTCGTAGAATATTTACATAAAAACTTACATAATGATGAGATGTTTTATAAGGAAACTTTAACTACCTTTATTATAAAAGTGCTAGATAAGAATAAATCCCTAAGAAGAGAAAAAAATTTACTATCAAAAAATAGAGTGAAGCAATTAAAGGCTTTTTGGATGGAAAGAATTAACACACTATGATAATTAAATTCTAAATGTGACAACTTTAATACAAGGAGTGATTTATTCATTAAGTTAATTGAGGTGACCAAGGATTTGGAGTTTCCCATTTTAATTATGCATGCAATGGTATTAATTCAAGAGAAAATTGAAGATCATGTTGATGCTTAAAATCCAAATGAGGTAACAACTTAAACAACCTTGCTAATTTTCCTAAGGAAGAAATTGAGAAATAAATATTTCATAAACAAATAAAAATGAAGATCAATCAACAATTTAACATCAAGCCAACCATGACTTAAAAGAAATTGAAGATGAATTATTTGAGATCCGAGTAAAGCATGAGGTGATGGTTGCACCATTACAAAATTGCATTGAGAAATGGCTCAAAGATTCTTTGGAATCTATAATGACTTCAAGATGACTCATTCACAATTTTGATGGTTAGGTCTTTAGTGTGCATCCATTATTTAAAGAAAGGAGGTATTTAACAAGAAATAATGTATTTTTCCAATATTGTAAGGATAATGTTTAGTTTGGTCTTCCCCTCTTCATATAATTTATTTCCATTTAGTAATCATTCAACCTTTTTCAGTTCAAAGGTTTTTTTTATTATCAATGTTAATTTCTAATTGTAGTTTTTTTTCTCTTTCAAGTATTTTTCTTATTTTTATGGTTTATGGGAGCCCCATTCTTGTCCTTAAATGGACAAATGTGTTTTACTTTCTCATATATTATACTCTTATTTAAACATCTATCTACTTTTTGAAAAGGTTTTGCATAGAACTAGGAGGAATTCATCGTCAGTGTAATCTTTTCACTTTAGGTTTTAAGCTTAAGATTGAAAGTGTGTAACTCATTTCATCTCTCTGAGCTTAAATACAATTATCCTTTAAATTTCTATGCAAAGTTGTTCCATTTTATTTTTTCTATCCAACATATGATTGTTTACTTTTCTGCTATGTTAGAAATTGATGTCAAAAAATATCTAGTTTTATTCAAGGTTATGTAAATTTTGTATTATATTATTGTGAATATTCATTTCATTATAAAAATCCTATTCCTCTATCAAACATTTCTTGTTTTCCATTTTTAAATTCTTTTGTGTTTTTTATCATATAAGAGTACCATCTATATAAAAACAAGGGGGAAATGTCATTCCCTCAAATGCTATCTTTGAGATTTTGACCAATCCCAATGGTCAACGAGGAGCAAAGGGAGCACTCATCCTTGTAATACTTATGAGAGTAGAAGACTAGTGATTTGTGGCTTTGTTGACCTATTTTATTGACATAATTTTCTATTTGTTCTTTCCTTTGATTTTCTTAAACCCCATACTTAGTCATTTTTTCAAAAGGTAATGCGTAGAATCCTTTAAAATTGAAGCATGTATTTGCACTCCACACATCTCCCACTCTTCGTACACTCCCTTTTCTACACATAGTCCACCCCAAACTACTCCATAGTTATATGTTTTTATAAGTGTGTAGAATAATCCATCCACATAGTTCTCCACACGTCCAACCTTTTGCACACCTCATTCTCCTGCACATGCTTTCCCCTGCACTTCTATTTCTCCGCGGACATAAATGTTCCAAACAAGGAATACTATATACTTTATCAAAGTGACTTATCCACTTATACACCATACTTGGTAGAAATCATGGAAAAATATCCATTTTCTCCTTTTGAGACTAACTGAAAGCTCGTTTAAGAAAGTAAGATCTCCAACGTGGAAAGGGATTGATATTGTCATGTGTGAATTATCCACCAATAGACCACTTAAAAACATGCCATAGGTTATTTAGCTTCTCATTATTATTCTCATATTGCCTGATGAAGGCAGTACATGATGAAGGGATGTGTTACTAAATTCTTTGACAAACCAATATTTATATAGGTAAGAGATTCTTAAAGCCTCACTTGATATATCATGTATATCTAAGTGCATTGAATGGATAAAGAAATATGGCAAGTAAAAGGAAGAAGGAGCCCATTTGTGGAGATATAGTTGATTCACTTGTTCAATAAAACAAGAACTTCCATTGGTCTATAGATGATATTTGAACTTGAGACATAGAAAAATAGAATTTGGAGTATAGGACTTGCTAACATTGGTTGTGTTCCATAAGTGCTTGGTTTTAAAGAAATATTTTGTCCGTAAACCAAGATTTATACAACTAAGATATATGTAAAGCCTCACTTTGCTTGTCACACACATCTAATTGCATTGAATGGATAAATAAATATGGCGAGTAAAAATGAATAAGGAGCCCATTTGTAGAGATACAACTAATTCACTTATTAAATAGAACAAGAACTTCCATTGGATTACAACTTATCAATGGTATTTTAACTTGAGCCTTAGATCAACAAAATTTGGAGTACAGGGCTCGCCAACATTGACTGTGTTACATAGGTATTTGAATTTATAGAAATCATTCAACACTGTGCTCACTAGTTCAATTCCAAGACCAAGACCATAAGAGTTTCTTCATATGGAAAGCATTCAGTTTTGTAAATTCCCAAAGTTTTCAGAATAATGCTTAAGTTACCATACCCAAATAGGCAATTCAAATTTCCTGAAGTTGATGCCTCCCTCGACTCTCAAGGTGGCGGAATGAATGTTATTTGGAACTTCATGCTCCATAATGCAAATGTTCCATCCAACCTATCCCTTGTTGATATTTCACCACTATTATATACATATAGAGACTTTTCCTAGTTGTTTTCCCGTGTCATGGGACTTGTTATCACTCAGATTTTCCCTCAGAAGTTATGAGAAGAAGGGACACTCTGAGGTAACCACAAACCAATCTTTTAAGTACAAGTTCTAGCCAACCTATACTCAGATTGGGCTCTCTCTTTAAGTTTTAGCTTTGTTCTAATGGGATATTAGGCTAGTTATGACAGCTTGGGGGGTTTTGGTTTTGTTTGGTGGTGGAATTTGGGAACGGTTGGGTAGAGTTAGGTATTTCAGGCCATTGGGCTATGGAGTCAACTGAATGATGGTTGAACTGGATCAGGTTGATTTAACAAAGGAGAACTTCACAGGGAAAGATAGCTAAACAAAAGACAAATAATAGCTTGAAATGGGTGAAATGGTCTTGAACAGGGAGGAAGAGAAACTAAGAATCCTTCAACATGGTCCAAGATGATGAAAGTGGGTGCTCATTAACAAAAAGCAATTAAGTATTCTTTGTTAAATGGTCACAGTGATAAACTATGAAAGCAGCGAGCAATTAAGAATTCCCTACCTATAATAGCCTAGAAGAAAACATTAAGAAAAATAAACGATTTTAAGACAAAATGCAGTAAAGCTCTTTATGAAATATGACTTTTCATTTATCATTCAAATATGAAACGCATATGAATATTTATTAAACTAGAAAAACTATAAAAACACAAGATATAGAATACTTATTTGTTTCTCGTTTGACACAGGTATCCTGTAAAATTCCTTTGCTTTATTAGTTTGTTCCATCCAGCCATACAAAAGTTGTTCAATAGCACTTCAATTCCAAAAGTAAAATGTCTATAGAAATGTCTAAGAATCCCCCCTAATACTTCGAATAAGGAAGTATTTATACAAAATTTACATAAAAATATCTCATAACTACATGAGGTTTTTCTAGGAAACTAAAATATCTTTTACAACAATATAGAGACAGATGGTCTCAATTATAGAAACAAGAAATGAATTGAATGTTGTTGTCCCTGCTTTCGCTAAAAGAGCTGGAGGTATGCTCTATGAATGTGCGTCTTGTTGTCTTGTTGGTAATTTTGTGCTAGATGTTTGATTTGATCTTTAATCTGACACTCTTTCACCTATTCTGATACTCTTTACCTGTTATGACCAACATTCATCCTTTTACCAAAATTGACTGTAGTAAATATTTCTATTTACCCCTTTTCTGCCATAGTAACTCATAGGACATCCATCATGTTGGCCCACCAATTATCAGATGGTATTTTTGTCTTTATTAACTTCCTGTATATTTCTTCTGCTTCTGTGTATTTTACAAAATTGGGTTGTACTGGGAACAAGTGTTTAACTTCATGTTCAATATAGAAGAGGTTCTCCAAACTATCGTACAACACCTTTCCTATTGGCAATGCTTTGGCTGATGATGAACTTGCCTGACTGTCAACCAGTTGATGTAATTTGTCAATGTAATCAATTTGCACCATCATCTTAGACTGTCTCCACCTTCCTTCCTCATGCTCTCAGTGGTTTCCTCAATATATTCTTCCTCTGAATATGGATTTAGCCTTTGCCTCTTAGCAAAAGGCTAGTCTGATGGCACACTAGCAGGGGTAGCTACTTCCTTGTCTCTTTTGAAGCTCTTTTCCTCATTCAGGGGAGTCTGCACAACTGGGGGATTTTCCATATTAACCTGAGCTAGATGAGGTTGTGGAGGAGCTAGTTCTACAGAGACTTCTGGCTACTCTGATGCCTCTGGTTGTTCTGCTTGTGGTTGGCTCATCGTGGGAGCATTTGTTTCCTGTGATGACCTATGTGATGGCTCAGCTGTAGAAGCACTGGGTCCCTGTGTTGGCATTTTAGCCACTTGTTGAGTCCCAAACTTACACCTTCCCTACATCCCTTTTTAGCCTTTTTCTCTAGTTACCTGAACCTCTAAGCTATCAAATCAGCATAATAGTTTAAAATGAGTATATAAATGGTTTCCTAACTATGTTTTGTGACTGCTATTTGGTTTAGATTTTTGTTCAATCAGCTGCAGAATCTGCCACTTTCCGCAGCCAAAATCAGTTTCCGCTGCCTTTTTGTTAAACTGTATGCTACAGGTGTCCATTGAAGAACTTAGCCACATGGGCAAGCCATAAAGGACATGGACATGGAACGTGTCCCCTTGGTTCAACCAAATCATCCATAGAAGCCTGCGGTCAAGGCTGGTCAAACAATGGTCAACACAAGGAGTTAAGCGGTGGCATGGCTCTGTTTTCAACACAAGGAGGATTACGTGGCAAGGTCCTGAGTTTTAGGACGTGTATTAACACCTAGGGACTGCTCATTGACCGAATCCAACAAACCATCTCTTGGATTTATTGTCCACGGCCACCATGCTTCTATCATTCCAGATTTTGTCTTTTACGTGCTTGGCTACCAGTGCAGGCCGTGTTAGTTTGTTATGTATTTTCTGCTATAAATAACGCATCTCCATATGCGTATAGCTAGTTAGTTGTTGTATGTAAACTTGACTGTTGTAAGAGCCTTTGAGCCGAGACTTAGTCTCTATTTCATAACTGTTTTGCAATATATGAGAAGACACTGATTTTGCGTTCAATTTCATGATTGGTTCTGATTGACCGAGGGTGTAGAGGGCCCCTGTACACCAAGGTCCTGTAGCTAATGTATAGTTTTATGTTTTTCTACTTTACGCTCATGATACCATAGATACTTGTTGTATATATTAACTTGCTTATGGTTTATGTCATTTGTTGTTCATAAGTCTCTTTTATCCTTTTATTTGATTGTCAACTGATCAGTGTTTGCATTTCAGGTTCTAATAGGAAGCTTGGGTAGTACATATAAGTTTTGATGACTAATGACATGATGGGATTATCTTGTCCTACTGCTGATTTGTTTTATTGATTTTAATTCCAGCATTGCTTATTTCTTAGTTTTGCTTTGATTCATTTACTTTGCTGCAAGTTAGTGATTAGACTATTCATATCATTCTTCAATTACCAAATGATGAGGGATTGTAGAGTGAATGTGTAGCTTAATCTTAGTTTTATTTCATGCAACTTAGATATCAGATCATTCAATTTGTGTATGACTACTTCCTATAGTGAGAGCGAGTCAAATGGTGAGGGGTCAAAAATGAGTTGATGTGATATTATTAGTTTACTTTGCTTTCAGTCTTTAAATTGCTTTGAGTTCAGTCTTTTCTCTTCTTTATAACAGCAGCAAGGATATTGGGTTCCATAGTCATAGTTCACTGTTTTGTTAATTAGAATCTAGGCACATCTTGATTTCATCATTGTAAAGTTTGAACACCTTTGGAACACTTTGAAGTTTGGAAATTATTCATTGAATACAATTGTCCATACTTGATTACTACAATCACCATCTCACACACCATCTCACATTAGGAAATCAACAACAAGATAAATCCAAAAACAAACCAAAAACTAAAAACGACAAAGAAATAAGAAAATGGTTATCTTGCATAGATAGTGCACTTCACTTCAACAGTTTACGACTCCCAGATTGACAATTCATATAGCAATTTAGAACACACTAAATTTACCAAACATTTTGGCGCCGTTGCCGGAGAAGTGAAACTAGGTAGCCAAATTCTTAAAAAAAATATATAAAAACAAGAAAATTTCAAGGAAGGTAAAAATTGATGATTTCTCAAAGTATGCTCTCCTCTTGCACCTAGTGTGACCTGGAGGATCAGAAAAGAGATTTATTGATTTAGTAATTTCTTGAGTATGCTTTCTTCTTGCACCTTGAGTGATCTGGAAGATCAGAAAGAGAATTATTAACTTGACTTGAAGAAATAAAAATGATATGCACAGAGCAAGAGATTCTAGGGGAAGGTTTATAGCTAGGGCCAAGAGTTCAATTTTTACAACCCCATCCACTCCAAGGTATAGGCAAGATACACCTCCAACATCTCCAACTCATACTCCTAGCCTTAGGATCCCTGGAGTTCAAGAGGCAGTAGTTGAATTAGGAGACTCTCCTGCACTATCCACTGAATCTGAGTTAGGAAAAGACCATTTCTTTACTTCTAAAGGAAAACACATTGTAATTGAAGAAGTTGAATCACCTGAAGAAGAAGAGGGAGAAATTCCTCCTCGTTCGCCATTGATAAAAGAACCAGAGGACTCTGAAATCTCTGAGGAAGCTATCATGACAGAGGAAGTAGTAAATGGATTTGGAGGAGGTAGAGGTAGAGGTAGAGGAGGAGGAAACAATGGAGGAGGTAGAGGAAACAACGGGGGAAACAGGGATGGAGACAACTCATTTGGATTTCCTATAGTGGATGAGGAATCTCGAACAACAATGAAAAATATCTCACCATCTGTCCTCCCAAACTTTTATGGGTTGAGAAGTGAGGACACTGAAACATTTTTGTTTGAGTTTAAAGTCGTGTGTCTAACTTATGATTACATGGAAGATGCTCAAAAACTCAAGTTGTTTCCTTCAACATTGAAGGGAGCTACTCTCAAATGGTTCATGGGGTTAGTTACTCAATCAATTAGGACTTGGAATGACATGAAACAAAATTTTTTGGATAGATACCTGGACTATTGTATGCCCACCAATCATAAGGACGAGGTATTCAAAGTGGTACAAAAAGAAGATGAAAACTTGGAGGATCTACTTGAAAAATTTCAGTATAACCTCAAAAGAGCAAAAATGAGTAACCTAGATGAAGAAACCTTGAAAGCCCTTATACTAAAAGCCATTAGAGATGAATGGATAGATATTTTGAATATGATGGGGAAAGGAGATATATCTCAACTTCCACTTCATGATATAGCAGAGCTATGTGTCCATCTCTCAAGGGGAAAATCTAAAACTAGAAAAGGGCCTAGAGATCCTTCTCTCATTAGAGAAAATAAATCTGCAACTGGATCAGTGAGTAGGGCTGAGATTGGCAACATGCTTGATGAGTTCAAAACAGATATTTTAGGGAGTCTTAGTGAGAAACTAGACACCCTTAAGATACAAAACAAGCAGAAAGCAGAAGTTCAAGCTTTGGCCATCTTTTGTTCAAAATGTAGAAAGAAACACGCTCTAAGGGAATGCCCCTTGGATGCAAAAGTTGTAGAAACATGCGTGATTTTCTCAGAAAGCCATGAGACCAAGGATTGTCCTTCAATTCTTGGGCTCAAAGCTGTCTTTCAAGAAGACCCAAATTCAATTGAGCCTCTCTGTTTTCTTTCAAGGAGACCTTGGCAGGGGCAACAAAATCAAGGGTTTAATAACCCCGCGAACTTTCAACCCCCCCCCCCAAGTTGGAATCCTTGGCAACAACCTTGGTCCCAACCTCAAAATCCATTTCAATCATGGGTACAAGGTATGCAAAATCCTATGGGAGATTTGCTCAATTTTATCAATATCCTCCATCTTTCAAACCCGAACAGTTCCACAACCTCCAAATCATAATCCACAACTTTCATTACCATTTCCGCAACAACCAACCTTCCAACAGATCCAAATCCCACTCTTGCTTCCATTCCAACAAAAACAAATCAATTACCTTCCCAGCCATTGCCAAATCCAAATAATAAAAATCCTCAAAATGCTTACATGGTAGAAGGACAACAATTTCCTACCTATATGATTGTTCCTCTCAATGATGTACAACTCAGATCTGGTAGAGTCTTAGACAAGCCTTCTATAGACACTCAAAAGCAAAGCATTTCTGAGGAAGAATCTCTTAAAGCCAATAAAGGTTTTGAAGCATCTCTTCAAAACCCAAGCACTCAAGAAGAAAAAGAAAAATAATCAACCCCCACAAATCCTATAGTCAAGCAACCTGCATCTTTATCCACACCTCCTTTTCCTGAAAGATTACAAACTGATAAAGGAGTGGAAAAACAAATCTTGTTGCCTAACTATGATTTTCTAGATGAATTAAAGAATGTATGTATCAATATTCCCTTGTTACAAGCCATTAGAGAAATTCCTATTGTAGCTAAAACAATAAAGGAGTTGAGTCTCAAAAGACCAGGAAGGAAACCAAGAGATACAAGAAGAATCCACCTGGTAGGAAAAATTGCAGATATCATGATGGGAAAAGTTACCATGCAGAAGTATGTAGATCTCGGTAGTCCAATTGTCAAAACACATATCAATGGGGTAGAAATTCCAAATACTTTGATTGATTTAGGTGCTGCTATCAACATTATGAGTAGATAGACTATGGAACAGCTAAAACTTCCTAATCTTCTTTTTACACCTACTTTACTGCAACTTGCAGATCGATCAATTATTAAACCAGATGGTGTATTAGAAGACATTTCGGTCTCCTTAGATTCTTGGGAGTATCCAGTGGATTTCATGATTTTAACTCCCAAGAGTAATCTAGGAGGGCATCCACTCATTTTAGGAAGACCTTGGCTAGCCACAGCTGATGCTTTTATCAGTTGTAGATCAGGGGATATGTATATTTCTGATGGTAATTCGACAAAGAAATTCAATCTGTATCCTCCAGCAAAAACAATTACAGAAATAGGAGATAATGAATGGGTCGATGATGAGGACACTATACAACTTGTCTGTACCATTTCTGAAATCAGTGAAGATAGTCAAATTTTGAACACATTAGAAAACTTTGTAACCTCTTCAGAATATGACCACACACAATTTCAGTTAAATTCTGAAATTGAGTATCTATCATCTAGACAAATGTCTCTTTACTCTATGGAAGAGTGTGGTAGTTCCACCACTGAGATTTTTCCAAGTAAAACATTGAATATCAACAAAAACTTGGAAAGAACACAACAGGAAGAGCTAACCAAAATCTTGCAAAAACATTCTACTGCATTTGCATGGGAGTATATTGACATGAAAGGTATTGACCCTAAGACTTGTATCCATCATATCTACATTGAGGAAAACAGTAGACCAATTAGACAACCTCAGAGAAGGATGAATCCAAATCTTAGAGAAATAGTGAAAGTAGAGCTCCAAAAACTATTCAATGTAAACTTCATCTATCCAATTTCAGATAGCCGATGGGTTTCTCCTTTGTTTATAGTACCTAAAACGAATGGTAAATGGAGGGTATGCATTGATTATAGGGAATTGAATAAAGCAAATTCAAAGGATCACTTTCCTTTACCCTTTATCGATTAGGTATTAGATACTCTAGCAAGCAAAAAGTACTTTTCATTTCTGGATGGTTTTAATGGCTATAATCGGATTCAGGCGGCACCTGAAGGTCTAGATAAGACCACATTCACCTGTCCATGGGGAACTTTTGCTTACCGAGTGCTTCCTTTTGGATTATGTAATGCACCCGCAACATTTCAAAGGGCAGTACTAGGAATATTTTCTGATCTAATCCATGATTGTGTAGAGGTCTATATGGATGATTTTACAGTTTATGGTGATTCATTTGAAGAGGCACTAGAAAATTTGGAAAAGTTCCTTATCAGATGTAAAGAAACAAATCTTTCATTGAGTCATGAAAAATGCTTTATGATGTTTACTGAAGGGATTATTTTAGGACATCATATTTCAGGGGATGGAATAAAAGTTGATAAATCAAAAGTTGAAGTCATCTCCAAGTTGCCTATTCCAACTTGTCAAAAAGATGTTAGAAGTTTTCTGGGCTTTACTGGGTATTATAGAAGATTTATAGAAAAATTCACCAAAACAACGTCTCCACTCTTCAAATTACTAACAAAAGACTGTGAATTCAAATGGGATCATGATTGTCAATCAGCATTTGAAACTTTGAAAACAAGAATATCTGGAGCACCCATTTTGAGAGGGCCAAATTGGAAACTTCCTTTCCATATTTCTACAGATGCTTCAGATACAGCTCTAGGAGCTGTGTTGGGTCAAAAGGATTTAGTTCCTTATGCCATTTACTATACCAGTAAAAATTTGACTCCCACTGAATTGAACTATACTGTGACTGAAAAAGAGTTTCTAGCTGTTATTCATGCAATAAATAAGCTTAGACATTATATAACAGGCTATGAAACTTTTGTCCATGCTGATCATTCTGCAATTAGATATCTAATGAACAAACCTGTTACTAATGGCAGAGTTACAAGATGGCTCTTACTTTTACAAGAATTCAATATTACTATGTTGGATAGACCAAGAAAACAAAATACAGTCGCTGATTTCTTGTCGAGGATCCAAAATACTAAAGAAGATTCTCCTGTAGAGGATAAGTTTCCAGATGAATATTTGTTTGCAGTAACTACTAAGACTCCTTGGTATGCAGATATTGCCAACTATTTGGTTACAGGGAAATTGCCTCCACATCTATTTCCTGGTGAAAAAAGAAAAATTGTTCAGGAGAGTTCAAAATATTCATGGATTTCTAACGAATTGTTTAAAACAGGGCCAGATTGTGTGATTAGAAGATGTGTTCGAGAAGATGAAATGCCTGACATCCTCAAGGCATGTCATGATGAGCCATGCGGTGAACACTTTGCTGACAAAAGGACGGCCTATAAAATCCTTTCTTTAGGATATTATTGGTCTTCCCTCTTCAAGGACACAAAAGAATATGTCAAAAGGTGTGACAGCTGCCAAAGAGTAGGGAAACCGACTCTTTCAAATGAAATGCCATTGCAACCACAGGTACTCATCGAACCCTTTGAGAAATGGGCTTTAGATTTCGTTGGACCTATTAATCCACCATCTAAACAAAAGAAGTATATATTGGTTTGCACTGGTTATGTTACTAAATGGGTAGAAGCCAAAGCATTACTTTCTGCTACTGAAAATTCAGTTGTTAACTTTCTTTATGAGGATATTTTTACTCGCTTTGGTGTACCAAGAGAAATTGTGACAGATCAGGGAAGTCAATTTACATCCAACATGATGGAGAAGCTGATGGACGAATACAAGATCAAGCACATGAAATTTACTCCTTACCATCCGCAAGCAAATGGCCAAGTGGAGTCTACAAACAAAGTCATTGAAAGTATCATCCCCAAGACTGTTCATCTGCATAGAAGAGATTGGGCTGAAAGGCTTCCTGAAGCCTTATGGGCCTATAGAACTACATGGAGGAATACAACAGGACATTCTCCTTATGAACTTATTTATGGGACAAAAGTCCTGCTCCCCATTGGATTTCAAGTTAAAACTTTCAAGATGGCAGTTCAGTTGGGGATGGACTTATCAGAAGCTCAAAAACACAGAATGGAGCAGTTGAATGAACTAGATGAGATTAGACAAGAAGCAATTCTAAGAACTGATCTAGTTCAACATCAAAGAGCTAAGTGGCATGACAGATATATCAAAGAGAAAACGTTTCAAGAGGGAGATTGGGCACTACTATTCGATTCCAAGTTTAAAGACTTCAAAGGAAAATTTCAGACTCATTGGCTTGGGCCATATGAGATCGACAAAGTCTTTAACAATGGAGCGGTAAGAATCAAGACCATTGATGAATTTCAAACTCCTCTTATTGTGAATGGCTATAGATTAAAGATTTATCATAAGCCACTCTCAAAAGAAGAATTTGTCAGAATGTTTCAAGAAAATTCTACAATAAGGTTGGTGAAGAAGAGTTCTTCTTCCCCACCAACCTAGCCTTTGTTCCTTTCTATTAAAAATAAAATAAAATTGTATAAGCCTGAAAACCAATCTCTGATTGGCAGTCTTATACAGAAAATGTAGAGTGAAAATCAAGGACACCTGACATTCTATATTTTCCAAAAAAAAATAAAAAACTTTCTTTCTTTCTCATTTCCATTTCACTCATTTCATTGCCATTTTCACTCCACTCACTTCATTTCATTCCATCTCATCCATTTCATTTCATCAATAAAAGTTTTTTTTTTCCCCATGATCATTTCCATTCAAATAGTTATTGTCTAACTATCTCTATTTAGTTAAGTGGTTTTTGTGCCAAGTTTCCGCAGCAGGAATCAGTTTCCGCAGCCAAAAGCTGTTTCCGCAGCCACCACTCTGTTTTTCAAATTTACAGTCAAGTTGTTAGTGCAATAAAATGAAAATGCAAGTATGAATAAGCATGAAGACATGTATATGGAGCATATACAGACATCAATGGGGAGCAATTGAGTAAGGGCTAATGGACAACAAAGACAAGGATTCTAAAGGTATGGGCAAAATTTCTTTCAAATAGCAATTAAAGGCACAAATTTGCATAGTTATTGAACCATTAAAGCTCACTATGTGCAATGATTATTACGATAGCTCCACTACCATTCCACGACCTTACTCCATAAATCATACATTTACTCCCTAAACGGTCTCATGATTATTTTTCGAGTTCAACTCATAGATGAACTGCACTCCCACACTCCACTTGTATTCACGAGACGTGGCCTATGTAAATACGGCTCCTCTCCATCGTACTTTGTGCAGTCATTTTATCAAATGTGTAACGTCTCTCACGCAGCCGTTCAATTCAAAATTCCGATGCCATTCACCTATGTTAAAGCTGCACTTCATTAGCATATGTCTCCATTTTATCTGCGCTACTCAACTTACAAATCCTGAACATCCCAATTCTCGTATCCATTTTCCATTTCAGCCATCGTTCTTCCACGAACTTTGCAAACAGAACCATCTTACCTTTGATAAAACCCTCATACAATACGCAGTTGAATTCCAGAGAGAATTCTAAACGAAGGAAAGATGGGACGGCTACTGAGGGCAGAGCCGGAAGGGCTTAAATTTTTAGAAGGGTACCCTCAGGCAAAGGAATTGCTGAAGAAAGCTAAATGGTTCCGTTTCATCCAGAAATTCAAAGGCCATAATAAGGAAGTCACGAAAGCCTTTGCAAGGTATTTTAATGACCAGGTGGTGGAGATTGGAGACCTGAAATTCACGGTCACTGAAGCCTCAATTGCAGCTGCTACAGATTTTCCCTAGGAAGGTGAGCGTTGGTTTAAAAACAAAAGTTTGGACAAGCAAGCATGGAGAGTCATATTTTGTAACCCAGGTATGGACATTACTGTATTTACAAGAGGGATTCCTTTTCATGCATTGAAAGAAGAATGGGAAGGCTTACTATTAATCATTCAAAAGTTTATCACTTGTGAAGGCCGATTTGGGACGATGTACATGTATCACTCTAGGCTATTGATGAACTTTTTAGAGAAACAAGCTCTTAATTTGCCCTATTTCTTATTGTTGAGTTTGAAAAAGATGAGCACTATAGTCCAAAAGAACATAGGAGATATAGAGCCTCATTTATATCATCATGGACTCGTGAGGATTCTAGTTGAAGACCAGTTGAAGAGAAACAAAGATACTTGGGAGCGGTTTCTAGTGAGAAACTATTTTCAAGAACAATCTGAAGCACTGGGAAGCAGTACACCAAAGGCACCGAGAAAGAGTAGGAGAAAAGGAAAAAGTGCCATAATCCAAGACTCTCCTATTGATAAAACTAAAGAAACTGTTCAAAAAGAAAAGGAGGAAAGAACTAAGGACAGGAGACAGAGAAAGTTGAAGGGAAAGAGGAACTTACAAGATGTTTACCAATCACCAGAACCATCTATAGAAGAACACTATCAAGTGTTATCTGAGAGACTAGTGCATCTCCAAAAACAAGCTGCCACAGCTAAGAAGGAAGAAAAAGGGAAACGAATTATGGAAGAGGAAAGTACTAGCCCACAGTACTTAAGAAGGAGCAGCAGACTCAAAGGAAAGTGGAGGAGAACACAAGTAAAAGGACCCCACTTCATTGACTTGGGTGGGGAAACACTTGAGAAACCTCAAGCCGGCCATAGTCCACCTCATCCTCTGCCTAATATTGAAGCCAGCCCCTCAGATGTTGATGTAAGCCCTTCTCGGCCAGAACTAGAAGACAATCCTCCTCCTCAACAAGACTTTGAGGCCAGCTTGAGGCAAACGCCTGAAATTGATCCAAAACAGTAAGAGGTATATGAATACCTCGAATCTTTAGAGAAGACAGCTGCAGGCCCAAGCACACCATCCATTCTGCCTCACATAACACAAGATGCACAGGTTCAAGCTTTGAAATAAGAAGTGTTTGAATTGGAGGTTTTAAACAGGCACATTAAACAAGAAAATGAGGCATTAAAAGAGCAAAGTAAAGTGGACAAAATTATTCATGATAACACCATGTTACATATGTGTTTGTGGCAGAAGAAGAACAAGAAACTAAAGAAGAAGTGCAGAAAGTTGAGCAGGGAATTAATCAATCTCAAGTTCAGATGTTTGATAAGGAAACCCAGGATGGTGGTAGCACCAAGAAAGAAGAGAAGAGGACTGGATGTATTAGCAGAAGCTTCAAAATACATAGACTAAAGGGAGATGACTAAATTTTGATTGCATGAGAACATGCAACACCTTCACAGTGGGGGTATGTTGAGTCCCAAACTTACACCTTCCCTACATCCCTTTTTAGCCTTTTTCTCCAGTTACCTGAACCTCTAAGCTATCAAATCATTGCATAATAGTTTAAAATGAGTATATAAATGGTTTCCTAACTATGCTTTGTGACTGCTATTTGATTTAGATTTTTGTTCAACCAGCTGCAGAATCTGTCACTTTCCGCAGCCAAAATCAATTTCCGCAGCCTTTTTGTTAAACTCTATGCTACAGGTGTCTATTGAAGAACTTAGCAACATGGGCAAGCTATAAAGGACGTGGACATGGAACGTGTCCCCTTGGTTCAGCCAAATCATCTACAGAAGCTCGTGGTCAAGGCCGATCAAACGGTGGTCAACACAAGGAGTTTAGCAGTGGCACGACTCTGTTTTCAGCACGAGGAGGATTGCGTAGCAAGATCCCGAGTTTTAGGAGGTGTGCTAACACCTAGGGGCTGCTCATGGACCGAATCCAACAAACCATCTCCTTGGATTTACTTCCCACGGCTACCATGCTGCTAAATTTCCAATTATGGTCTTTTACGTGTTGGCTACCAGCGCAGACCGTGTTAGTTAGTTATGTATTTTCTGCTATAAATAATGCATCTGCGTATGTGTATAGCCTAGTAGTTGCTATGGTGTAATCTTGACTGTTGTACGAGCCTTTGAGCCGAGACTTAGTTTCTATTTCATGAATGCATTGCAATATATGAGAAGACACTGATTTTGCATTCAAATTCGTGATTGGTTCTAATTGACCGAGGTTGCAGAGGGCCCCTGTACACCAAGGTCCTATAGTTGATGTATAGCTTTATGTTTTTCTTCATTTTATGTTCTTGATACCATAGATATCTGCTGTATATATTAACTTGTTTATGGTATTTATGTTATTTTCTGTCCATAGTTTCTTTCATGCTTTTAATTGATTGTCAACTGATCAGTGTTTGCATTTCAGGTTCTAATAGGAAGCCCGGGCAGTGCATATAATTTTTGATGACTAATGACATGATGGAATTATCTTGTCCTACTGCTGATTTGTTTTATTGGTTCTAATTCCAGCATTGTTTATTTCTTTAGCTTTGCTTTATTCATTTATTTTTCTGCAGGATAAGATATTAGACTATTCATATCATTCTTCAGTTTCCTCCTATAGCCATAGCGAGTCGAATGGTGAGGGATTGAGTGTGAATGTATAGTTTGATACTAGTTTATTTACTTTTGCAAGTTAGTGATTAGATTACTCATAACATTCTCGGTTGCCTCCTATAGCCAGAGCGAGTCGAATGGCGAGGGAATGTAGGATGAATGTGTAGTTTAATCTTAGTTTTATTTTATGCAATTTAGATATCAGATTACTCAATTTGTGTATGACTACCTCCTATAGCCAGAGCGAGTCGAATGGTGAGGGGTAAAAAATGAGTTGATGTGATATGATTAGTTTACTTTGCTTACAATTTTTTTAAATTGCTTTGAGTTCAGTCTTTTCTTTTCCTTATACAGCAGCAAGGTTACTGGGTTCCATAGTCACTAGTTCACTATTTTGTTAATTAGAATCCAGGCACATCTTGATTTCATCATTGAAAAGTTTGAACACCTTTGGAACACTTTGAAGTTTGGAAATTATTTTAAAGGCCATCATTACCTTGAATACTTTTGTCCATGCTTGATTACTAGAATCACCATCTCACACACTATCTCACATTAGGGAATCAACAAGAAGATAAATCCAAAAACAATCCAAAAACTAAAAACGACAAAGAAATAAGAAAATGGTTATCTTGCATAGATAGTGCACTTCACTTCAACGGTTTACAACTCCCGGATTAACAATTTATATAGCAATTTAGAACACACTAAATTGACCAAACAACTATCATTCATCGTATGCAACTCCTCTACAATTATATTTTAATCAACTTATGGTGATATAGACTATGATTAACATTATTAAGATTTTGTTGGACATGCTTTGACATTTTACAAAAACTCGTGCATAAACATAATGGAAAATTTATGTGACCATTTGCTTCAAAATGTAGGAGGAAACATATGTGATAAATAAAAGTAACCCTATACCTACCCTCACAATTATGTATTTACTATGTTGAAAAATGACATATGTTGAAAAATCAAGGCTCGTATTTACTATCCCATAGATGATTACAATTAATGTGGACTCGAGGTTCACTAAGGATCCATATCCAAAACATGAGGGGAAATGTACACTTTCTAAAGATGAGGTCGACTAGATAGGATGACATATAGAGATCATCATTTTGCATTTGCTCTCCTTTGGCATATAAAATAATGGAGTTCTAGAGGTTTTTTGCAATGATCTTCTATGACCTAACCAATTGTAGTTACCCATTCCAACTAAAGGTGATATGCATCCCTTTCTTTGTAGAGTTGGTTGACCATCGCCGCAACAAGTCTATATGCTAGGAAAAACCATGTGTGTTGGGAAGATTCCCCTATCCTTTCGAGTGAACAGTTTCTAATAACACTACCATTTCTCCGAAAATTCCTCTAATGAGGGATACTATTTTTGTATAATCATCTATGAATTCTATATCTAGTTGTAATTTTGGGGACTTGAGCTTATATATCTAGGATATTTCGATGTGCACGTAGGTGCCCAATTCTTTCATGCTTTTGCTAACTATGGTACACATTCTAGTACTAGCATGGTCAACGAGACACATGACCAACTCCTTGTATAGAGAGTGACCAAAATAATCGTTGTGAACTGGAGGCTAGATGTTATGATATTGTCATAGGATTTTCGATCCACTTTTCTCACTAGCATGCCTTCTTCCTCTGATTCTCCCTCTGAATTAACATCATTGACATGCCCTTTTCTCTTTGGGTGCTCCACATTATGGAGAATTTGATATATTGCAGACCAATATAAGGGAGTAGTGTCTACAGTGGTTGGGGACATATCTAGCAAGATTCTTGTGTTGATATTATTACTTTTTTCTATCATTGGGATTTAGGATTGTCCACCCCTAGTGACCTTTCCTCTAACAAGTTTGATCATGACACCTTTTGAATTCCTAAAAAAAAGGTGAACCTTAATTAATTAAAATAGGGACCTGATAGCACATCATAGAAGCTATAAAGCATTTAGAGTATAAGAAATTGAACTTATCAAAGATGATTGATGTTAAGTATAACTTATTGGAGTTGAGGAATATTTCCATTGGTGAACCTTATGTAAATAATTCTTTTATTTTTTAAATCATCTGGGGATTGTTGTTTTGTATTCTTAAAATAGAAACATTGTGAAACAACATCCAGTTAAGGCTTTATTACCAAAATTAGGGTAGGGTAATGTTCCAAAATAAATGTGTGGTCCTTCCATAGTAATGGAATGGAATATGATTTGAGGTGGAGTACCCCTATTGGTTAGATCTAAATGACAATCCTAAGCATTTATTGCACAATAAAATATCCTAGTGGTGTGGTTCTCATGTAGGTTTTTGTCGGTAAATGTGAGCATGAGATGATAGATAGGTAATGAGCACATTAATGACACTTAACAATGAATTGATGATGTGAGTGATCGGGGCATGGAATAAAGCTTTATACAATATCCATTAATTTCCCAATAGATTGGGTATTGTTGTGGTATGACAAGAATTCCTCGTTATTGTAAATATGAATTAAATAATGATGACATATTTCATTTTAAAATTTTAATGTATTTTTCTCCGGAGTTGTCTATAATGCGATTTTTTGGAGATTCCGGTGACGGAATCCGGCGGAAGAAATTGAGGTTAAATCTTGATTTGTTGCAGTTAAAATGGTTTTTTAACTGCATATTTGGATTCAGCACCCTGAAAAACCCCTGGGACTCTTTGATTGTGCAGAAACTAGCTATCAAACTTGGGATTCCAAAAAATTGCTGCCGGATTTTGACCAGAAAAACCCACCAGAAAAGCTTTCAAAAAGTCGCATTATAGACAACTGCTTTTTCCCCTTGTGTACATAATTTTCAAATTTAAAATATTTTCAAACCCTAAAAAAACGCCTTTATATTCATTTTTAGCTTTAGAGACCAAAACCCAAAATTTTCATTTTATTGATATCAGGCTTTTCTTTTCAAATTAATTCATGAATTATAGTTGTTTCTATTTACGACAAATGATAGAGAACGTATTATTCCCGGATATCAGATATTAGAGTTTGACTTATTATACAAGCCTTTAGTTTTCTGATAATTCGATATCAGATAATGGATATATGTTGTGAGACTGATAAACAAATGCATCGACAAAATTCTGACACTCGATATTACACATCAACGTGCCACATCAAGATCCAATGATGACATGTCATTGCACACATCCCTTAGTTGACGTGTCATGTGACACATGTCACCTCCTTCCCCTTTTTGGGCATATGTTTTGGCTTATTCTATATGATATGTGGCATCTAGTGGCAAGGCCATGTCAGTCCCCTCCACATCTTCATTATGCTACATCATTTATCTCATAATCTTGTATATCGACGTTTCAAAGTAACATGTTATATTAAAATAAACATCTGATATCCGATATTATTTAGTAGGATGAAACAAGTTTAATTAAAATAATAAGCATTATTCATAAGAGCTTTAGTAAATTAGGTTTTATGAACAAATCGATGTTTTATTGTGTTAAAGGGATTTTATTTTTCGAAATAAAGTAATGTTAAATATCATTTATATCATTTCATTCCACAAATGATGTAATATACATTTTGATTCAATATTTGATATTTCGATATCAATATATCTGAGTATTAAAATGCATCATCTCTTGGATACTTCATTCCTATACTGAAATGGTAACGTTAGATTAACATAATATAGGTTTAAATAAGGATTAAGGTTAATTAACTCACGGGCTGATATTTTCATTCCGGTTGGCAACTTCAACGTTTTCTTGTCTCCAGGCTTGGCTCAATGGATTCCTTCAGTTTCTGGTGTGACACACAAGTATTTACTCTGTCTTTGCTTCAACTGTTAAGCTTCCTTCCTTAGTTTCTAACCCAGCTTGCTCCTTATTCTCCATAGTCAATTGACACTGTTTGTTATGAAACCAGCTCAAGAAAAGATAGAAAAGATAGATCAACGCCTTAGAATTTAGCCTCTTCGAGGGGAAACCTCCTTTACATTACATAAATGAACAATTCTTGGATGATTCAAATGACAAAACCTCCTTTCTATATATAGGAGTCTAAGGAATCACAATATAATCTAGCCGACCTAACAATAATAATATAAAGCCACAAAAATAACAATAGAGGGATTCTATGGGGCTCAGTAATAACAATATGGGGGCAATAGGGGCACAACAATATTAATAAGGGGTATAACTACAATAGTAATGGGGTAATCACTAGTATTATAGGGACCCAACAACAACATGGAATATTTCATTCAAAAACTAATTTTTTTGGATGTTATTCCATCCTCCAACAGGTTTTCATGGAACAAGAAACAATTTGGTCCAGGCCATGTTGTTTCCAAACTGGATATATTTATTTCTAACTCTTTCTTATCCCAAAATATTCCAGTCTATTCTTGTATTCTTCCTCTGAATAACTCAAGTCATCTCCCAATTAGGTGAGAACTCACATAAAATATATATTATGGTCATATTCCCTTTTCATATTGCCTGATTTGGACCGATATGAAGGATTTTTGTGATGTGGTGAAGAAAGTGTGGCAATAATGGGTTCTTGGTAGCCCACTTACAATCTGGGAGCATAAAGTTAAAAGACTTAAGCGAGCCTTAAAAAAATGGGCTGGTGAACACAAGTTGGATATGTAACCATTTATACAGGCTCATGAAATGAAGATGGAATCCCTTATGTTCAAGCTAGAAGAACGACCAATTCTAAATGAGATTGTAAATGACGAGAAGAATTTGAAGCATATCATAAAGCTCTAAAAGAGCAGGAAGAAGTTTTGAGATTAAAGTATAGAAAAATTTAGTGACGGGCATAGGATCTTCACTTATTGAACCTCTAGCATATCACAGGAGTTCGTGGCATACTAAAGAATACCCCTAATTTCACTACATATTGGAAAATACCTCTAAAATTCATATTAGTTAACCCCCTGCCAACATAATCCAATGCACCTTCCCAATTCAAAAAACGTCTACTTTCATTAGATATTGTAGGTATCAATTTTTTCGTTAACATTTCATATACCCCTTTACATTTTCCCTTAACTTTGAGCTCTATTTTTTATACCTGACAATATTAAAACCCTTTACCCCTATATATCTCCCGATATATTATGTGATTTTTTCCTCAATATATATCCCCCAATATGAACCCACGTGTTATGGTATTGCTCCCACAAAGAAGTTCCTATGGCTATAGGTAGGCATTAGGGTATTTTTGAGGTCTAAAATGTGCCTCCCAAGGAAAATAATAAAATAATAATAAAAAATAATAAAAAAA
>APFE031574602.1:120584-139762 GCA_000404065.3 Pinus taeda | reverse complement strand
TCTTGAGTCAGCTCACAAGAGTCTTTCCCTTCAGATACTTGAAAGATGAGTATGCTCCACTCATGAAATTGATCATGAAGTACTTCAGCTGTGAGGGGAGGTTCTCTCGACTATACACCTATCACATCCGGTTGCTCATGCACTTTACGAGGGTGAGGATGATGAACCTCCCGTTTTTCATATGCAGGAACATAGAGAGGATGAACACCTTCATGCTGCATAAGACCCCTCAGTAGCAGCTTAACAACGTGTATCACTTTGCTCTTATCCGGATTTTTGTGGATCATCAGTTGGGATTGCAGGGCATTACTTGGGAGGACTTCATCTCCCATGACTTCTTCAACACATCATAGGTACTAGCAAAGCCAGAGTACGAGATGGGTGGTCCTTCTCATTAGTATGAGCACCATGAGAACACTACCATGCCAGTTTTTGTTACATATCAGAGAGGTAGTAGGCACTTGTTTGTAGTAGCAAAGCGAGTGTTATCTCCACCTAGGGTGGAAGGGGCCTCGCTTCCGAAATCAACGACACAGATACAGGACAAGGGAAAGGGGCCTGTGCATGATGAGGGGCCATCAGGTGAATAGGAGACCGATGTCATCCTCATTCAGGATGATGAGGCAAAGGCGGATAATGCCCGACTTAGGGTGACCATTCAGGAGCAGAACACGGAGATCCAAGACTTATCCCTCAATGTGGATAGGGGTAGATGGATCATTAGGTATCTGGAGTAGAGGAACAAGTAGCTTGAGGACTAGCATGCAATCATGGAGCTGCAAAGCATCCGTGAGAATCGACAAGCTGCCCAACAAAGGAGGATCAAGCTCACTACCTTGGAGCAAGAGATCAACAACGACCATGAGTCCTAGTTAGAGGGGATCAATATCCACCTGGATAGACTGCTGGAGAAGGCCAACAGAGACAAAACCATACTGAGGAGGATGGCTTGTCATTACAGGGCACAGAACATGAGTGCAAAGGCCCGGATAAGGAGCTTGAAGGCTAAATTGAGCAGAGCAACAAAAGAGGCAAAAGAGGCAAAATAGAAATATTGGCTTCGAATCTTGGCTGAAGCTTTTGTGGCCTAGCATAGTGCCTCTTAGAGAACCTCCAACCCAAATTTCAAGAAATTTGGGACAATTTTGGTCACATGGAAATTTTTTGTCACAAACATAGGTTTTTTCTCCTTGTGTGTCGCGCCACTGGCGCAGTGCGTAGGATTGGGAGCTCCAAATGGGAAATGGCTTGCATTTTTGGATTCCGCATGAAAAATCATGACTACTAACACTCGGGCAAGAAATTTGGGCATGATTTGAGTCTCCAGGAGGTCAAAAACACCCAAAAAATGGCCTCAATGCCCCTATTTTGACACACAGGAAGCAGTCTTGTGAGAATGAAGATTTGGAGGGGCAAATGAGCTCCAAATTCAAAAATTTCACTTTGGTTGGAAAGTAGACAAGATAGGATTTCCAAAAATCACACTTGGGAACATTTTGGACTCCTGAAAGTGCCTCAAAACTAGCCCCAAAGTGGCGCGGCGCATATAGGAAAAAAGGCCCAATTTGCCTCTGTTTCGCGAAATTTCGATTCGTGACTTTTCATAAGTGGGCCCTCTCATCTACACTTCACTTTTTCGGCACCAAAGGTGGCATTTAAAGTATTTTCACTCCAGATGGGCTTCTATCCAAGTGGGAAAGGAAGGCAAACAGTCACCCAAGCCATTTTTCATGTTTGTGATGCTGCACCTGTAGCTGATGTTTGGCTTATAATAGTAATAACAAAAAAAATTCAATGTAGATAGAAATATTAAAATCAATTTTCTTAATGTGAATCGTAAATAAAATATTTTAATGTTTATGTTAAATAAAATCTCTCTATATATAGTAAGCTTTAATTGTATTATCTCACAAAATCAAACAATAGAGTACATGGGCCATCTATCCACTATCAACTTACTTTATGGCAGATGGTCACAATCTACCTAATGTGAAACCAAATGATTTTGACCATTCATCAATAAAATATCTAGTCTAAAACTACAAGAGTCTTAATAACTTTAACATTACTAAAGAGTCTACTACATCATCACAATACAAAAAGTGGCCTATCACCATAAAAAAGACTAGGAATCATAAGAGGTCACGAGAGCTAGATCTTTTGCAGTAGAGCCACGAGGACATGATGTAGCATATATAAGGAATGTGATAATTCATTTGAGCTAGGTGAACATCCATTCACTCCATAAAGAATCATTGATTTCTTTTCTCTTCATTTTCCTCCCATTAATGACCCTTCCCAACAGGTTTTTCATCTACCAGTAAAGAGATAAAACTTGAAAGTACGGTTTTTTCCTTTCCCTCATATGAAGAGGGTTGCGAATCCACTTTCCAACATCCTCCATAAGCTCTGAATCACAAAAATGCTGCGTATCTTCGATTATCATATTCTCTATTTTATCGAATTTCTTTGCTTGTTTTTGGGAGGATGATTGAATGATAGGTCTCAACAGCCTCTTGGGCCTACTATTGGGCTTGGTTATGGCCTTAGGGGCCTCAAACTCCTCAACCCCCCCTTCCCACTTCTCATGCGTTGTCACTACATTTAAACAGACAAACGACACCTTCTTGGGATATCACTAAGTAAGCCAAGAAAAGATTGTTGGGGGTAACAAAAACTGAGTCAAACAAATCATAGATAGATCATAAGAATAATACTCAACAAAAACATGAAATTTCTCCAAAAAAGAATAGACCAACTACCTAGGGGGAAATATAGTGAAAACACTGTAGGTTGACCAAAGAGAAAAAGACCCACAACTAGCAAAATGCAGAGGACACAACAATGTTGCAAATCAAACTAGAGGATGACCTTACCTAGACAGACACACATTCCATAATGTTGATACCATAATACATGACTAGGATTACAATCCTATGTTTAGCCAAAGAGCTGTCATTAAAATTATAAAAATTAGAGGTTTTAGTTACCTAAGATGGAAAAGCCACCAAGCGATGCGAGCATAAGACCATAATAGATCTTTGCGTACCATAAATTCTAATAGAAGCCTAGCCTCAAAATTCTTCTCACTAGTGCCAGCTTAATCTCCTACATCGAAAAAAAATCCAAAATACATGAAAAATATTGAAAGTATTTGAAAAAAATGTGTTTCAACACATTCTTTCATGTATTTCTTTTTTCGATTTGGGTCTACTCAAAAGTATCCAAAGTGGGTACTTGTTGGATGTGGTATTTAATTCCACATCCAACAAGGTTCTACACTTTACATTTGAGTAAAAATGTAAGGACACAAAATGAAAATATAACTAAAAAAATTAGTTTTCTTATTTTTCCTATAAAATATTTACCCGTGGGGATGTCATCATCATCTCGAATTCCATTAGTTCATTTAAAGATAACTTTGTTAGTAATTTTTTTTTGTTTTTAGGCCCACTTTTGACCTCAAAATTCCCCTAATGTTATGTCATCTTCCTTTTGCAGGAAGTTTTTTTTCACATTCTTCTTTGAAAATAAGTTAGATCGAGAGATGGTATTTAGAATTGGACCCTATTTTATAGGTGCTAGAGAGATATATCTAGATCGATGGAGTTGGTATTTTAAATCTGAAAGTGATGTGCCCTCTGTAGTCCTAGTATGGGTGAAGCTCCCCTTCTACCCCTGCATTGTTAGAATGATGCAAAATTCTAACGCGTTGGTAATGCCCCAGGAAAATATATTGATCATGTTTAACCATAAGATGTTTATTTTCGTGTGCAAGGATTTTTGTATAAGTGGATATAGATAAGGGGATACCATTGACTATAAATCTAAATTTGGAAATTTGGTCTCATATCCAAGAGGTAGACTGCGATAAACTTCCATTCAAATGAAGATTTTTCCATGAATATGGCCACTTTGCAAGGAGATGTAAAAAAACGAGGAGAAGCAATAACAAAAAGAATAGGAGGGAGATCATGGAAAAAACTAAAAAGAAGAAAATCCCCATCAAGACTAACAAATAATCAACTAAGGAAATTTGATTAGAATGGAAACAAAGGAAAAGGACCAAGCTCCCTAAACATTGTTGGTTCATTAAATTGTGATGGATCAAGCAAAACAAATGTGAAAAATGATAATATAAATGGTTATTAAGCTTTGAATATGGTTGATGAAGAAGGGGAAAATCTTGTGAATAAGCCTCCAATTTTTCCATAGAAGTCATTAGAGGACAGTCCAACTCCTACACTGATGAGCCTCATCATTAGGTAATTATATGGGCCTTAATTGGCCTTAATTGACCTTAATTCACCTCCTAGCTTAGTCAAACCAACTATTCTCACAGCTTATTGGATACTTACGATTATATTTTGTCTACGAGATGAGTTAGAGTTGGATATTTTTCTTTGTGGTCTAATGTGCATGTAATGCATGAATAAAGGATAAAATCAAGGAAAAATGCAGGAATAAAAGATAAAAACAACGAAATGTGGTAAAGAGCTTGGTAAAAACTTGAATGGGACAAGGGAGAGGAATTTGTTGACACTTAATCATCAGGATTGGGTGAACAACTGAAATTGATGTAAATAAATAATAGAAAAGATGAAGAGTCACCAGGAGATAAAATGAACAGTCTCTCCATCATATATATAATAAAGACCAACTTGAATGAATATCAGGTTTTGTTTTTAGGAGTTACCTCCTGGTCTAACATGCTATCAGAGCCAATGCCATTATTGGCTTCCCTCTCTACTTTGTAACTCCCTTCTTCCTATTCTGCCTATATTTTGTGGACTGACATCTATGTTCCACCAGAAAACTCTCTGCTCCCCTCTCCATAGTCGATTTTAATAACAATTGTTTTTAAAATCCCTCTTTGTTGTATTGGTCACAATACACTACCATACTTACTGGGTATTGAAATCTTTGGTGTGTTTTCCAGTTTCGACTCCAAGAAGCCACGACTCACACTAGAGAACCACATAATCAAAGAGGAGGGACAGGTCAGGTTTGGTGCGTTGAAGCTCTTCTTGATTTGATTTTCAAATTGGGTGAAAATTCAGTGCTACAGTTCTATAATTCCATAGACACAACTTCAAGCTATGGTGAAAGGAGAATTATATGTGGTATGCTCCTGTTACATTGAATGTTGGTCCATACTCCGCATGATATATATAGTCCTATGGTATACGGTGTGATTCTTCTTACCAGTCTCGTGGTATATGCTGTGTGGTATCTATTGTGGTATACGCTGGTGTTTTACTAGTCCACCTCTCCGTGGACCTCCCCTCCACTGTGCCTCCACCACCATACCATATATATCACCATTTTTTAATATATAAAGTCTCTTCTCGATAGTCTCTTCCGCTCCCCATACCATACGCTGCCATTGGATGCTGTCATGTCATACCACGATTATCAGCACTCCCAGTTTTGGTGCAACATAATCGCGGCCCAACAGAAACATGGTTCCATCATGATAATATCGACCCAATACAGTTTTCATGTTTCATACACATCACTCCACTGCTCTGCGTTAACTCCACACCATTCCATACCACTGCACTTTTGTGCCTTAAAGGCCGACCACCATAATTCTATCTTTTGATTTTAACATTGTGATTTTAACACTATCTTTTGGTGTAACCTACCCGCTTAAACCACCTCCCCCACATAATACCTTTGTTTGATATATGAAAGTGCAATTTTTATACATATTACTATCAAAAGTACAATTTTATATATTGGCAATAGAAGAATTTTTTCACAGTACATAGATTTTACAATGCATTCAATCATATCTGTTGTGGGAGTAGTTCTCACTGGAAAGGAGAACTATCATGAGTGGTGACGGAAGATAAAGCACACCCTCATTTTCAATGAGTTGTGGAAAGGATTGTGTGTTGGAGACGGAGACAAAGAGCCAGAACAACCTACCTCAGACAAGAGGTTCGCCATTTGGGAGAATAAGAACAGAAAATCCTATGCATTATTTGTAGCATCTGTAAGTGAAGAGGTGAGTCGACATATTTCACCATTTTCAAATGCTTTCGAAGCCTTAAAAAAACTGAAGGAACTCTATGACTCACACTCTGCACTTGAAGTTGTTCAACTCATGATTAAACTCTTCCCTCTTGAATTAAAAAATAATGATCCTCTTGCTCTTGCATCCGAAGTAAAATCTATAATGCATGATATCAAAGCCACTAAGGTTGAATTGGATAGTCCTCTTCTCGCCTTTCTCAAAGAACTTTATCCTACTTACTCCAATTATCTTGAATCATTGCAAGAAAATGGAAATCTCAAAGATATTACCTTTGACTCTCTTGTCAATTAATTTGCTGAAAGAGAGAAAGCTTTTGGAAAGAAGACAACCGCTGAATCTTCTAAATAGGCTGTGTGTCTTGCTTAAAGAGAAAATAATCTTGCTCAAGATTCTTCCAGAGGAAGAGGTGGTCGAAGAGGAAGAGGATGAAATTTTAGAGGCAGGGGGCCAGACACTCTCAAGGAGAAAAGTCAAATTTGCACTGCATACGCTGCAAAAGAAATGGATCACATGATGCCTCCACATGCAAGTTACCTTGGGAAAATATTGAGCAACAAAGAAACCGAACCAAAGGTAAAGCTAATGACACATACAAAGGCAAAGCACCTGAATCGACTCATTATGTTGTGGCACAATGTAATATTGGAGTAAATGAAGACTTATTTAATGCTTCACTTGCTTCTTGCAAAAATGATTGGTTGCTTGATTCAGGAGCAACTTGCCACATGACTCATAGAGAATATTTTTTTGAAGAATTTACTGACAATGTTGATGGAGCAGTATACTTTGTAGGCCAATCAAAACTCAAGCCATCAGGGCTTGACATAATCAGGCTTAAATTTCCTGCTTTTCCAGACTTTCTTCTGCGTCATATTTTATATCTCCCATAGCTAAAGAGAAACTTTTTGTCATTGGTCCACATCCGCCAGCAAGGTTACTCCATTCATATGTCTGATGGTAAGCTTAAGGTGAGAAAAGCTTCTGACAACTCACTTGTCATGAGGGGGATAGAAGAAGAAAGGCTTCTCAAGCTGTAGGGTACCTCTGCTCGTGCACAACATTTCTCACACAATTCTCATTATGAAGAAGGTACACTTCCATCAAGTTTTTTATGGCATGCTAGATTTGGAAATTTGAACCATGACAGCCTCTACTTGTTGAATAAAAATGGTGTTGTTGGTTTGCCTACAATTCCTAGGAAACTTAAGCAATGTGATGCTTGCATTGTAGGAAAGCATAGCAAACAGACTTTTCATGATTCACATTCAAGAGCACATAGAAAACTTGAACTCATTCATTCAGATTTGTGTGGTCCAATGCTATTCCTTCTGCAAATGGAAATAAATATATGATGACATTTACTGATGACTACACCAAAATGTGTTGTGTTTATTTATTGAAGAACAAATCTGATGCTTTTCAAACATTCAAGAACTTTCATACATGGATTGAAAATGATGCACAATCTCATATTGGCTATATTCAAACTGATAATGGAAAATAATGCACTTCGAATGAATATGAAAACCATCTTCGACAACATGGGATAAAACATCAAACAACTGTACCTTATAATCCCCAACAGAATGGTGTAGCTGAAAGAATGAATAGGACAATCTTAAATATGGTATGCTCCATGTTGTTCTTCAAAAATGTAAAATTAATGTTTTGGGCTGATGTAGTTCTATGTGGTGTACATATAAAGAATAGATATCCATCTAATGCTATCAGAAGCAAGACTCCCTATGAAATGTGATATGGGCACATTCCTTCGGTAAAGCATCTCAAGTTCTTTGGTTCCACCTATTATGCCTTGATACCAAAGGTACATAGAAACAAATTTGGTGTAAGAAGTCATAAGTGTATCTTCCTGGGGTATTCAAACACCTCCAAAGCATACCATCTCTATGATGAATTCAATAAAAAGTTTCTTGTATCTAGAGATGTAATCTTTCTTGAATCATCCAAAACTAACAATGTTGTTGAGCAACAACTTGATCACTTGGATAGATTCGTAAATGCAAAACCATTTCAAGAATTTGATAATCAGGTTCAACATATTGAAGGAGGGATTCCTATACTAGATCAACCTATGGAATCTTCTTCTGAAGCACTCTCTCCCTTGCATGAAACTCCAGCAATGGATGATACTTTAACTGATGTGATTGATAGAATTGGGAGACTCAATCTTGGTTCATACCCAACTCAATCAACGGAGTAGCATGGACCATCTAAGAAAGGTCCTCCAAAGTGGTTGAGAAAGACACTTGGAATTGTTCATGTTGACGGGGTTGGAAAGATAGGAACTAGAAATTCAAACCAACAAAATGGAGGTGATGTAGATGACTTTGATTCACCTGTTGATATGGATGTTTCTTATGATTGTGAATTGAATTTGTCTACATAATTTGAACCAACTTCCTTCAAAGAAGCTACTTCTCATGATGAATGGAAAGAAGCGATGCAAAAGGAGTATGATGCCCTGATAAAGCATGGCACTTGGAAGCTGGTTGATCCTCCATTAGGAACCAAACCAATTGGCTAGAAGTGGGTCTACAAGAAAAAGTATAAAGTTGATGGCTCACTTGACGAGCACAAAGCCAAGCTTGTCGCAAAATGTTTTGCACAGAAGGAAGGGGTCGATTATGAGGAGACTTTTGCCCCCACAGCAAAATGGGCTACCATGCAGACACTCTTTGCCCTAACAACTCATAACAGTTGGAAAGTCCATCAAATGGATGTAAAAACTGCTTTCTTGAATGGAGATCTAAAAGAGAATGTTTTTATGTCCCATCCTAAAGGATTTGTTGTGAAAGGACATGAACATAAAGTATTCAAACTTGTGAAATCCTTGTATGGCCTCAAACAAGCACTGCGAGCCTGGTATGAAGAACTAACTGAGCATCTTATGAAACTCAATTTCAAACATTATGATCTTGATGATGCAACTTTCTTTGTCAAGAATGTTGGAAAACAGTCGTATATCTTGTGGTATATCTAGATGATCTTTTGATGACAAGGAACAATGAAAGCTACATTGCATCCATAAAGAAGGAATTGAGGAAAGGTTTTGAAATGACTGATTTGGGCTATGTTCATTACTTTCTTGGTATTGAAGTAACTCAACATCCAAAGTCCATATTCCTTTCTCAAAAGAACTACATCAGAGAACTGTTGAACAAGTTTGGCATGACAGAATGTAATCCTCTTACTACTCCAATGGAACCAAACTTAAAGCTCACATCCATTGAAGGAAAAGAATTTGAGGATGTAACAAAGTATAGAAAGCTTGTACGAAGTCTCAACTACCTAACTACTACCAGACCAAACATTTTGTTTTCTGTTGGAATCCTCTCTAGGTTTATGCAAAAGCCTTGTGAGGGACATTGGTCTACTGCAAAAAGAGTTCTAAGGTACGTGAAGGAAACTCAAGACTTTGGAATAAAGTATACACATTTGGGTGACTTCAACTTGATTGGATACTCTGATTCCGACTTCGATGGAGACAAAGAAACTGGGGTATCTACTTCAAGTTATGCCATGAGTCTTGGATCAGGAGTTGTCCCTGGAGATCACGCAAACAATCAGTTCCAGCAGATTCCACAACAGAGGCATAATATATGGCAGCAGCGGAGGCAACAAAAGAAATTGTGTGACTCAGGAAAATTCTTGAAGATTTGCAGGTAAAACAAGTACAATCAAACCCACTCGTGATTGTCAATAACTCAGAAATAAAGTTGGCCAAGAACCCAAAGTTCCATGATCGAACGAAGCACATCAATACTAAATATCATCTGATTTGACATCATGTTGAGGCCAAAACAATCCATCTCCGTCGTTGTTCCAGTAATGAGAAAATTGCATACATATTCACCAAAGTGCTTGGAAGAGAAAAGCTTGAAATATTCAAAACGATGCTTGGACTCACCAACATCCCTTCAGTTTAAGGGGGGGGACGTTGAAACCTAATCATTAGGATTGGGTGAACAACTGTAATTGATGTAAATAAATAATAGAAAAGATGAAGAGTCTCCAAGAGATGAAATGAACAGTCTCTCCCTCATGTATAAAATAAAGACCAACCTGAATGAATATCACATTTTGTTTTGAGGAGTTACCTCCTGGTATGACAAAATTATAGGAGGTAAATCCTCCTCATTTACTACCCCTCCATTTGAATATTCCTCCATCAGCTCGGAGTGCAAATAGCCAAAGCATGAGGACTAGAAGATAGCCAAGCAAGTGAAAGTGACAAGAACTAGTTTATATTGAGTGGGGAGCCGAGCCTCCCTAATGGGAAGGAAGTCACTAGAGACTTCAAATGTATAAGTAGAGAGGTTGAGGAGCTCAATAGGATTGGAATTTTTATTGTAGGACTCTACTTTATTTTTGAGCTGCAAGACTTGTGACTGTTTGTTATGTAATCCATGGTTTTGATAATATGAAGGAGTTTCATTTTGAGCTAGCATTGAGTTAACTCAAAGGGCTAAAGCTCTTGGGTTAGGACCCAACTTGAGTAGCCAAAGCTCCTCTTTATTATACATGCATGCTAGCATAGATTTATGTTTTCTGTTCATTTTCTTAAGTAGTTACATTTCCATTACATTAGTATAGCCTAGATGATTCATGGCTTTTCTGTTCATTTGCTTAAGTAGTTGCATTTCCATTACAGCAGTATAGCATAGATGATTCATGGGTTTTATTTTCATTTGATTAAGGAGTTGCATTCCCATTACAGTAGTGTAGAGTAGATCGGTTGTGCTTTAGTTTACTTCCATTTGTGCCTTCTTTCAATTAGCAGGTTCGCTAGGAGAAAAAGATCACCATAAGGTTGTCCGCAGGTGTCTCAGCCTCATCTCTTCCCTTTGGGACCATGACTTGACGAAGAGTCCCTTCAGCAACCCTAGAAACACAAGTTTGTAGTTCTCGCATGAGCTTTGGATTTTGTTGTTTGATGTAGTTACTTGTTTCATTTCACTATCATTGTTTTCCATCATTCTCAGTCCACCCTTGCCCTCACTGGTTTTTCTGTCATTTTCATTGAAACCTCCTTTAGCACATTCTTCATGCATAATCTCCTTACCATCCGATCCACAACAAACCTAACCAATCACCATCTAATTAATTAGTTTATCCAACAACCGTCATGCGTGAAGTCTTCCACTTACTTTATGCGCTCCAATGTCCACCATCGATCTGTCTCTTGATCCAATGGTTATCATGTCACCTCAATAATTTATGCGCTTTAAACCACCACCATCGATCTGCCTCGCCTAATCCGACGAATATTACGTCATCCTCTTGCCAACTATCATAGCCAATATCCATCGTTGATCAACCCTGCTTGATCCAACAGTTATTGCGCAATCTTGTGTGGATCCTTACATGAGCGTTATCCACTTGAGAGCACACGAGAAAAGTGGTTTTCCCATGCTACTTGCCACCCAATTAGGCTAATCGCGTAAAATTTCATAATATAGCTTACAGCTTTGAGGGAGCGTGATAACCTGATTACCACCTACAGAAACCTGCTCCATCATTTCGCATGTTTTCTTTACCCTTTTGTAATCTTCACCCTCGATCTACCTCGCTTGATCTGATGGCTATCGCATCACCCGATCACAAACTAGCTTGGCCGATCTCCATTGTTGATCAACACCGTCTGATCAACCAGCTATCGTGCAATCTTGCATGGATTCTTGCACGACCGTTATCTACTTGAGAGCACACGAGAAAAGTGGTTTTCTCGTGCTACATGTCACTGACTTAGGCTAATCGCATGAAATTTAGAAATACAGCTTACAATTTTGAGGACGCGTGAGAAATGACTTACCACCTTCAAAACTCACTCCATTATTTCCGTACGTTTTTTTCTTGCAATACGATCTCCACCGTCCATCTTCCGATTAATCTTGTTCGTCCATCTATCTATGTAATCTTGTATGATAAGATCTCTGTCGCTCATCTTTCATTACATCCTCCTTTCACTGGTTTCGTCCTCCGACTTATCTTCCACTTGAAAACATATTTAGTTTAGTTTCCTTTGCTTACAGCTTAGTATGGTTTGAGGCTCTTTACTTCTACAACTTAGATAGCAACATTAGGTTAGTGATTGATTTAGCAATTTTGTTTAACATAGATGCTTAATTGGTTAATTAGGTTATGGTGTGAGTTAGCATTACATCTTGTTTTCTTCATTACTGCAGTAGAGTAGATCTATCTTAGAATAGATTTTCTCTTCGTCTATCAAAGAATCAAGCTTCTTCTGACCCTACAGAAGTCTGGCTTGGAACCCCTAGGGTCTCTTGCCAGATGAACAATGACAATAGGCAAGACCTTCACTTTTACTTGTACATATGTCACTGTCACCTTCAAGTTTGTACAAACCC
Organism: Pinus taeda; assembly: GCA_000404065.3. Classification (NCBI taxonomy): domain Eukaryota; kingdom Viridiplantae; phylum Streptophyta; class Pinopsida; order Pinales; family Pinaceae; genus Pinus; species Pinus taeda. Next base: position 127,330 of record APFE031574602.1, on the reverse strand, counting down.
CGAGTTGATAAGTAAAGCTGGTAGACCTCGGAGTTTCATCATTCTTGTTGCAATACCTAGGCTCATCATTTTTTGGTGCCGTTGTGGGGCAGGTGTCAAAGTAGAATGTGGTTATTGCTTTCTTCTATTTCTAGTCCCCAACTTTCTTTTCTTCTACTTCTTATCCTCAATTTTTTTCCATTAGTTTATTTCTGCAAAAGTAATCCAATAGCTTCCTTTATTTCATTTCTCATTATCTTCTTTCCTTTCCATTTTGCAAGAAGAATTTCAATTCAACAGGTATTTTTTTCTGTCAATAGTTTTCATTCAATCAACAATTTCATTTCTACAAAGTACTTTCTAGCTTTAAAGAAAATCTTACAAAAACCAACCCTAAAACATTTCCTTTCATGCCTCGGAGGAATAGGGACAATTTAGGGAAGTTCTTGCCAAATACCCCCACTGCATCCAATAGTCAATGTTCTCTCATCATGTTCTCTCATCTTCGGTGACTATGAACTATAAGAACCTTTAGGTGAGAAACCTTACATATTTGAAGAACCTTCAAGGGAAGAAGAAGAGGAAGAAGCCATTCCTACTGAACTAATGGCTGAAAATCGAAATGATAGGGGGAATAGAGAGAGAATTGAGGGTGCCTTCCCCATCAGGGAAACCAATGGGGACACTAAGATGAAGAATATAAGACCCTCTGCTATACCTCATTTCCATGGCCTAACCACAGAGGACCCTGACAATTTCCTATTTGCGTTTGATGTTATAAGTCGAACCTATGACTATATAGATGATGAGCAAAAGTTAAAACTATTTCCATCTACCCTCAAGGATGCAGCATTACGCTGGTCTGAAAAACAATTAAAAATATATATATCATAGACGTATAAGTCTCAAATTTATACCAAAATTGATTGGCATCTCTTTTTATGGTCATTTTTGTCAAAATGTACATAGTGATTGGAGCCGGTGGTATATATTGCAAGATATACACCATTAATGAATTTAATAGTTGAACTCCTTCTGAAGTGATTACAACACATGCATGATGCAACCATTTATAAATTTGTGGTCCTGAGATCATCCTGACACGCTTCTACTCTCTCAGATCTTTGGCTATCTTTGCAACTATAGTGTTTACATGGCGGTTTTGGGAGCGGGATTTGGTTGGACGGTGTCCAGACTAGCGGGGGGGCCGCCATCGCCTCCTCCTCATCCTCGTCTCCTCAAGGAGTCTCGTTGAAATTTCACAATCACAAGATGGCTGCCTCTCCTAGTTATGCCCAACCAGCCAACTCCGACAAAGCCTCTTTATCTTACGAACTTGGATGATTCATTTTCATCAAGAGTTTATGCCAATTTCCTCTTCTTTTATCCACCAATACGCCCTGACAATAATGATCAGGATCCAGTCAAAGTTATTGGAGAGGCTCTGGCCAAGATTCTGGTGTATTACTATCCATTTTTAGGCAAAGGAGGTGAGGAACTGCACCACATTCGAAGTAAAGGATCTCAATATCCCTGTCCACGAAGACTCGGCATTACTATTTTTCGTGAACGCCCGTTATCAATTTTGATCGCGTCTTCCCAATGGGTACTATGGAAATGTAGTAGCATGCAGCCACGCTATAGAAAGAGCCAGAGATCTGATTGACCAGCCATTGTCTTTCGCTGTAAAATTGATTAAGGCAAGAATACATGCGATCCATGGTTGATTTGGTGGAGCTGAATGGGCGTCCACTCAGCCCACCGCGTGGTTGTTAGATCATTTCAGATATTTCCAAGATTCTACTGGCTTGCGCAAATGCCGACTTCGGGTGGGGAAAGGTAGTTTATGTGTGTCCTGCTTCTTCCTCGGTACCCAACCTTTTGTATTTGATGAGGCCCTCTAAGAACGACTGTGAAGGAATAAGCATCCCTGTTTGTTTGCAAGCCAAGGCTATGGAAATATTTGAAGAAAGTATGTACATAGTAATCAATGGCGGCCTTCGGACCTAGGACATAGCTTCGTTGGTGTAGAAACAAAGGTATATCCTTAATAATAATTATAAAATAAAGAGTTGGTATTTATTATTAACCACAATTATTTTTCTAATTTAGGATGTGTAGTTCCTCTAATGATTAATATGGAATTTACACTTAAAAAAGAATATTAATAATTAAAAAAATTCAATGAAATATTAATAACATTTTTTTAATTTGAATCCTAAATAAAATATTTTAATGTTCATGTGAAATAAAATCTCTCTATATATAGTAAGCTTTAATTTTATTATCTCACAAAATCAAACAATAGAGTACATAGGCCATCTAACCACTATCAACTTACTTTATGGCAGATAGTCATAATTTGCCCAATGTGAAACCAGATATTTTTGACCATTTGTCAAAAAAATATCTAGTCCAAAACTACAAGAGTCCTAATAACTTTAACATTACTAAAAAGTCTACTACATCATCACAATATAAAAAGTGGCCTATTAGCATAAAAAAAACTAGGAACCATAAGAGGTCACGAAAGCTAGATCTTTTGCACTAGAGCCACAAGGAGATGATGTAGCATGGATACAAGGAATGTGATAATTGATTTCAGCCAGATGAACATCCATTCACTCCATTAAGAACCGTTGATTTATTTTCTCTCTATTTTCCTCCCATTAATGACCCTTCCCAACAGGTTTTTCATCTATCTGTAAAGAGATAAAACTTCAAAGTGTGGTTTTTTTTCCTTTCCTTGGCATGACAAGGGTTGCGAATCCGTTTTCCAACATCCTCCATAAGCTCTGAATCACAAAAATGCTCCCTATCTTCGATTACCGTAATCTCTATTTTATCGAATTTCTCTACATGTTTATGGGAGGATGACGGAATGATAGGTCTCAATAGCCTCTTGGGCCTACTATTGGGCTCGATTATGGCCATAGGGTCCTCAAACTCCTCAACCCCCCCTTCCCACATCTTATGCATTGTCACTACATTTAAATAGACAAACCACACCTTCTTGGGATTTCACTAAGCAAGCCAGGAAAAGGTTGTTGGGGAAAAAAATGAGTCGAACAAATCATAGCTAGTTTATGAGAGATTTTTTCGGCAAAAATCACATGAGAAACCATTTGTCGATGCCTTTCGAACAAACTAGTGTGGTTCATCGTCAGGACAACTTGTCCTGACAATGAACCACACTAGTTGGTTCAAAACTCTTCGACAAATGGTTTCTCATGTGATTTTTGCCGAAAAATCTCTCATAAACTTGATATGGATCACAGAAGCCTCAACTCTACAAATCATAGCTAGATCATAAGAATAATACTCAACAAAAAGATGAAATTTCTCCAAAAAATAATAGACCAAGTACCTAGGGGGGAAATACAGTGAAAAGAATGCAAGTTGGCTAAAGAGAAAGAAACCCACAACTAGCAAAATGTAAAGGACACAACAATATTGCAAATCAAACTAGACGATGACCTCACCTAGGCATACACACATTCCAGAAGGTTGATACCATAAAACACGACTAGGATTACAATCCTATGTTTAGACAAAGAGCTGGCATTAAAATTATAAAAACTAGAGGTTTGAGTTAGCTAAGTTGGAAAAACCACCAATCGATGCGAGCATAAGACCATAATAGATCTTTGCATACCATAAATTATGATAGAAACCGAGACTCAAAATTCTTCTGATTAGTGCGAGCTTAATCTCCTACATTGAAAAAAAATTGAAAATATATGAAAAATATTGAAAATATTTGAAAAAAATGTGTTCCAATACATTTTTTCATGTATTTTTTTTTCGATATGGGTCTACTCAAAAGTATACAAAGTGGGTACTTGTTGCATGTGGAATTTAATTCCACATCCAACAGGGTTCCACACTTTACTTTTGAGTAAACCTATAAGGAGATAAAATGAAAATATAACTAAAAAAAGTAGTTTTCTTATTTTTCCTATAAAATATTTACCCGTGGGGATGTCACCATCATCTCAAATCCCATTAGTTCATTTAAAGTTAATTTTGTTAGTAAATTTTTTGTTTTCAGACCCATTTTTGACCTCAAAATTCCCCTAATGTTATGTCTTATTACTTTTGCAGAAAGTGTTTTTTCACATTCCTTTTTGAAAATAAGCTAGATCGAGAGATGGTACTTAGAATTGGACCCTATTTTATAGGTGCTAGAGAGATATATCTAGATCGATGGAGCTGATATTTTAAATCTGAAAGTGATGTGCCCTCGGTATTCATAGTATGGGTGAAGCTCCCCTTCTACCTCTGCATTTTTAGAATGATGCAAAATTATAATGCATTGGGAATGCCCTAGGAAAATATATTGATCAAGTTTAACCATAAGAGGTTTATTTTTGTGTGCAAGGATTTGTGTATAAGTGGATATAGATAAGGGGATACCATTGACTATAAATCTAAATTCGGAAATTTGGTCTCATATCTAAGAGGTATATTGTGATAAACTTCCATTCAAATGAAAATTTTTCCATGAATATGGCCACTTTGCAAGGAGATGTAAAAAAAGGGGGAGAAACAACAACAAAAAGAAGAGGAGGGAGATCAATGGAAAAAACCAAAAAGAAGAAAGTCCCCATCAAGACTAACAAATAATCAACCAAGGAAATTTGATTAGAATGGAAACAAAGGAAAAGGACCAACCTCCCTAAAAAATGTTGGTTCATTAAGTTATGATGGATCAAGCAAAACAAATGTTAAAAATGATAATTTAAATAGTTATTAAGCTTTGAATATGGTTGATGAAGAAGGGAAGTTTGAGTAGAGAAAGCTAAAAAAGATAAATAATTGGGAATCAAATCAATCCTCAAAACTAAACTTATCCATTGACACAAAACACCAAAAAAGGAGGAAATGTAGCCCCTGAATTGGGGTAAAGCCACACAAGAAGTGAATGATGAAGGTAATATCCTGGAACTGTACGGGATTAGGGTCAGAGAAAATAATGACAGAAGTGAAGTCATTAATTATGAAATGAAAACCCCTAGTTCTGATAGTTTAGGAGAAAAGAAATTGGGGATTAAGAGATTCTTTTCAAACATTATAAATTATGGCATGACAACAAGATTCTCTCAATAAGCTCTAGAGGAGCATCGCACATAGTGTGCCCCCTTTATGCCCAATCAACGCTCAAGTTACTTGACTATCGATCATCAGGTCATTGGTTAACGAGAAGGTTTATGCATCCCCCTAAAATTAGGTATGTACATGATCCAGGTGGATATTAGTGGCCACTCGCCTATTCTACTTAGACCCCCAACATCATTTCTTTCAATTTCCTTAATTGTAGCACAACTTACTATTTTTGGCAATTTTTCGGGTCCAAAAACTTTGGAGCTATTTTGAGGGACAAAAACATGCTTTTTGGGAAAATGAAGAGATTGAACAAATACAATATGAACATACATGACTTTGATCAACCTCCTCTTGGAAATCTTCGAAACAAGGTATTATGATAGCCAAACGAAGATCGTACACCAAAGTTATGACCCCGAGAAGTTGACATTTTGATAGGTCCCTATAATACTAGTGATTACCCCATTACTATTATAGTTTTATCCCTTATTAATATTGTTTTTCCCCTATTGTCCCCATATTTTTATTACTGTGCCCCATAGAATCGCTCTATTGTTATTTTTGTGGATTTATATTATTATTGTTAGGTCGGCTGGATTATATTGTGATTCCTTAGAATCCTCTATATAGAAAGGAGGTTTTGTCATTTGAATCATCCAAGAATTGCTCATTTATGTAATGTAAAGGACGTGCCCCCTCGAAGAGGCTGAGTTCTAAAGCGTTGATCTATATTTTCTATCTTTTCCTTGAGCTGGCTTCATAACACTTGGTATCAGAGCTTTGGATTCTAGGGTTTTGCTGCTTCAAATAGGTCATCATGGCATTTTCGCTATAACTTTTTTCTGCGACGTTTCAGAAGCCAAACAAATAACCCATTTGAGCATAAATCACGTTGAATCTCAAGTACACATTTCAAAGCTTTTTGCACTATATTTATGGAGATATGATTGAGGAAGTTGGTCTTTTTGCAGACTACTGAATTACATTCCAAACAGCTGACCTAGGGAAAATAGTCATAACTTTCTTTCTAAGCATTGGATTGAAATTTCAGAAGAAGGTACAGAAAGAGGATGGACTGTAGTTTCTTGTATATATTTTTCAGAGCCAAAAGTTGAAATAGTGACTCGTGGCATGTCGTACAATTTCGCTCTACTGAACTAGTCTATAATTAGGTCACTGTGGGAGATTGTGCATAAATATTTCTTGGAGAATCCAATTTGGATCAGATGGGTGGCATTGGAAATAAGACATAGAGGGCTACTACAGGTCACAATTTCAGAACTAGATGATTTGAAATTACAGAGATACATCAGATTCCATATCAGGCTTCTACAAAGTGAAAAAAGGTGTGTATTTTTTTTAATTTTTTTGCATAAGCTTGGTTTGAAAAATTAGTTGGAAGGAATTCAAAGGGAATAGTAAAGAATTATTATTGGTAATTGATGCCCTGAGGAAAGAAAATTCAAGAACCTAGTAGGCAACCTGAAAGCTCTAGCATGACTCATGAAGAAGAGGAAGAAATGCAACATGATATATCAAAATTACGAGACCAAGTGCAACAACTATCACTTGCACAAAAAGGAACAGAAACTAAGATGGATGGTTTAAAGAAAGATGTAGAAGCTAAGATGGATGGTTTGAAGAAATTTGTGGAAGCTAAG